>JAYKKM010000121.1:2935000-2960571 GCA_035772405.1 Chrysogorgia sp. JL179-B06
ATGGTGGATTTTGTGAAGCCTATCATCAGGAAAAGGCCGAAGAAAATAATACTTCACGTAGGTACAAATAACTTAAAGCGAGACAATCCCAAGAAAATAGGTATACTTGCGTAACTCTATAAACTATAATAGGCGGACTGATTTAGAAGATAGTAATTTAGAAATGATTGTTTTAGAGATTTCTAAACCAAATTCAAAACCATTTCTTATAACTACATGGTATCGACCTCCAAAAAGTTCTTTAGAGTTATTTGATAAGTTTGAACTTTTCTTAAAGAAAGTTGACGGAAAGTTTAAAGAAATATATATTCTGGGTGATTTGAATTTGAATTTTCGATCAAACCCCCCAGAGAATCATACTAAACATATCATAAACATAATGATCAATTACCAACTTACTCAATTAATTACTGATTCGACAAGAGTAAGCAGTAATTCAAATTCTTTAATTGATGTGTTTATAACCAACTCAAGCGAATCGATTATATCCTCAAAGGTTTACCCACTTTCAATTAGTGATCATGATTTAATATATGCAATTAGAAAAATTGGTCTACCCAAGGGAAAACCGCGTTTATATTGAATGCCGTAATTTCAAAAACTTTGACGAAAAACAATTTACGTCAAGTTTTAAAAATCTACAAAGTGGCCTTTGGATAAATGAATTTGATGATATTAATAAAGCATGCGATGCATGGAAATCAATCTTCCTTGAAATAATTGATAAACATGCGCCTTGTCATAGTTTTAGAGTTCGCAATAAGCCTTGCCCGTGGATAAATGCTGAGATAAAACAGAAAATGTTTAATCGAGGACAGCCTAAAGAAAAAAGCCATGCTGACAAATAATCCTAAAACCTGGCTGGCTTATAGAAGACAACGTAATGTTGTATCTGGTGAGATTAAGAAAGTTTAAAAGGCCAGTATTTTCAGAACGAAATTGATACAAATCGCGGCAAATCAAAGGAAACATGGAAAAATTTTGAATGACGCGATGGGGAGAAAATCTGAAATTAAGAAAATATCAACTGATTCAGATCAAGACTTTGGACTGAATCGGTTGATATAGCAAATTACTTTAATGCTCATTTTGTTGAAATTGGCCCAAAATTAGCATCTAATGTTCCCACAATAAGTGGAAGGAAACCAGATGATTTTATGACAAAAGTTGCATCTAAATTCAATTTTAAAAAAAATTGATACAAAAGATGTAATAAAACTGATACAGAAATTAAATTTGCGTAAGGCCTCAGGCCATGATAAAATATCCAATAAGTTATTGAAACTTGCCGGTCCTTTATATTTACCAGTCACTCACGGACCTCTTCAATCTTTCTATCAAATTGAGGAGCTTTGCAAGTGATTGGAAAATTGCAAAAGTATTTCCCATACATAAATCTGGCGAAAGAGGTGATGCAAATAATTATAGGCCAATTTCAGTCTTATCTACTATAGCTCGTCTATTCGAACGATTAATGTATGACCAATTCTACAGTTATTTCAACTGAATATGATCTCATCGATACCAGACAATCAGGTGTTTTTCGTTCACTCCATTCAACGTTTGACCGCACTACTTGATATGTCAAACCAGTGGTGTTTCAACATTGATAGGGGAATGGTTAATGGTGTCATATTCTTAGATTTAAAAAAAGCATTTGATACCATTGACCACGAAATTTTATTGATGAAACTAGCATGCTATGGTGTCGATGATCAAAGTTTATTGTGGTTTAGATCATATTTAAATGATAGGCAACAGGTCTGCCATGTAAATGGAGTCTATTCTAATAAGGACTTCATCACATGTGGAGTACCGCAGGGCTCCATTCTTGGTCCAGTCTTATTCTTGTTATATATAAATGATTTACCGAAATGCCTGGACCACAGTATTGCCAGACTATTTGCTGACGATACAAATATGACCTTTACAGGTCTTGCAACACTGAATCAATACAAGAGCAAATGACAAGTGATCTAAACAAAATATTTCAATGGCTTTGTTCTAATAAATTGACGTTAAACGTCCTAAAAACAGATTTTATGCTAATTGACTCACGGCAAAAATTATCGGCGCTTGATAATCCAATAGTATTATCGGCTGATAATGTGACATTAAGTAAAGTTCGATCTGTAAAGTGTTTGGGAGTCGACATTGACGAGAACATAACATGGGAAATACACATCCAGAGCATCCGTTTAAAGGTATCCCGTAATATTGCAGCCCTCCGTAAAGTGAAGAAACTCTTTTAGTCGGAAAAATCTTGTGTCTCTGTATAGAGCATTAATTGAACCGTATTTTATTTACTGTTCAATTGTTTGGGGGACAATATAAGTGAGACATTAGAAAAACAATTGCAAGTTCTTCAAAACAGAGCGGTGCGCATAATTACGGGAGCACCTTTATTAAAATCATCTTCGTTGATTTTGGCGGAATTAAACTGGATGGAATATAAAAGAAATGCGAGAAAAACAAAAAGCTATTATGATGTATAAAATAGTACATGGTCTTGCACCAGAATATTTAACGGAAATGTTTACTTTTCATAGTAGCTTAAATGATTATAGCCTTCGTCAATCCAAATTAAATTTGGAGCTTCCCGCAAATCGAACAGATTATTATAATTCAAGTTTTGCTTTCACTGGAGCAAAGCTGTGGAATTCTTTACCAGACGAACTTAAACACGAGCCTTCATTAAAAAGGTTCATAAAAAGATTAGAACATCTGCTATCTGCACCAACATAGTCAGTCATTATTCTTTGAATAATTGTAAATAGTTTCTTTTCTTTCAAAAATTTCAAAAATGTAAAAATGTACGTATATTGTAAATCATACACGGCTTTTAGGAAGAACAAATTGTAAATCATTATTATTTATTCCATTTGATAAAACACCGTGTTTAAATAAAGATTTCAATCAATCAATCAAAATCTATATCTATCTATCTATCTATCTATATCTATATCTATCTATCTATCTATTCTAACTATCTATCTATCTATCTATATCTATCTATATCTATCTATCTACCTCTATCTATCTCTATCTATATCTATCTATCTATATCTATCTATATCTATCTATATCTATCTATATCTATATATCAATCTATATCTATCAATATCTATCTATATCTATCTATATCTATCTTCTATCTATCTCTATCTATCTCTATCTATCTCTATCTATCTCTATCTATCTCTATCTATCTCTATCTATCTCTCTCTATCTCTCTCTATCTCTCTCTATCTCTCTCTATCTCTCTCTATCTCTCTCTATCTCTCTCTCTCTCTCTATCTCTCTCTATCTCTCTCTATCTCTCTCTATCTCTCTCTATCTCTCTCTATCTCTCTCTATCTCTCTCTATCTCTCTCTAACTCTCTCTATCTCTCTATCTCTCTATATCTATCTCTATCTATCTCTATCTATCTCTATCTATCTCTATCTATCTCTATCTCTATCGATATCTCTATCTATCTCTATCTATCTCTATCTATCTCTATCTATCTCTATCTATCTCTATCTATCTCTATCTATCTCTATTTATCTCTATCTATCTCTATCTATCTCTATCTATCTCTATATATCTATCTCTATCTATCTCTATCTATCTCTATCTATCTCTATCTATCTATCTCTATCTATCTCTATCTATCTCTATCTATCTATCTCTATCTATCTATCTCTATCTATCTATCTCTATCTATCTATCTCTATCTATCTCTATCTATTTATCTCTATCTATCTCTATCTATCTCTTATCTATCTCTCTATCTATCTCTCTATCTATCTCTCTATCTATCTCTCTATCTATCTCTCTATCTCTATCTCTATCTCTATCTCTATCTCTATCTCTATCTCTATCTCTATCTCTATCTCTATCTCTATCTATCTATCTATCTATATATCTATCTATCTATCTATCTATCTATCTCTATCTATCTATCTCTATCTATCTCTATCTATCTCTATCTATCTCTATCTATCTCTATCTATCTATATCTATCTATCTATCTATCTATCTACCGAGATCTTGTCTTCTCTCACCGAGAAGGTCTCGATTATTCGCGCTCTCCAATATTTCGAAATTCTACTTCGATTGTAAGACTGAGTCATGAATAGTTCGAACGACAACGGTTCGCTTGCCTACGACAACGTTACCAACTATTTCTTATGGTCAGAAGATGTCTATTCGTTGAGAAAATTGGTTGCAGAGATTTTGGACGACGATCTGATTGCTGTATCTGTTGTGAACGAAGACAAGCACCACAAGATGCACTTATTTAAAACATCCGATTGCACTGTGAAACTCTACTCTACCACAAAGAAAAATCGTCATTCAAGTTTCTGGCAGTGAAGACCTTAGTAAAGCGCTTTCGGCATACATGGAAGAAAGGATTTCAGATGTTAATGCCGTAGTTCGCGTGGAAGAAGATACATCCTCAAGCGACGACGCCATTCAAGCGAATCGTGCTGATGTTGATGAAGGTCAGTTAGATCAAAGTTCTATTTCTGCAAGCGAGACAAATGATCTTGCTGCAAGCCAGGAAAAACGATATCGAAATACCATATAATTGTGAATGCGCTAAGTTAAAAGAAGCTCTCACGAATATCCAAAAAGAAATAAAGAAGATCAAACACGATATCTGTTCGATCTCAATAAACAATAGAGACCTTACGCAACAGGACGGCACGTGAGGACGGCGATATGTAATTGCGCGAGGTCTGGGACGGCAACGTCATCGATGCCGTCGCCCGTCTTGTTTGTAAACAAACGTTACGGCAAGACGTCAAGTAACGTGGGTTTTAAAAAACTAAAAGTTAAATGGCAACATTTCGAGAGACAAGAGAAGCTCTTTTACTTGCTTCATGACCTCGAAATGATCAACGATGAGGAATTTATTTTGCTTCACGAGGCAAATAGCTCAAAAAATCTTGCCATTCCGTACTGGAAGTACGATAGTTTTTGATTTGGACTCGTTGACAGACGACGAAAGTAAAAGTGAATTTCGCTTTTACAAGAACGACATCTACTCTCTCCTTGATGTACTGGACCTGCCCGAAAAAAAATATTATGTCCAAATCGCTTCTTTGTGTACAGTGACGAAGCCCTATGTATGTTATTAAAGCGCTTTTCATACCCATGTCGATACGAAGACTTGGTGCCGAGATTTGCAAGAGCAGTGCCTCAGATTTCCATGGTGGTGAACGAAGTTATGGATGTTATCTACAACAATTTTGGTCGTTTACTCTGTGATTTCAACCAGCCATGGGTAGCGCCAGCAAAACTCGCTGAATTCGCTGAAGTGGTGCACTGGAAAGGGGTAGGTATTTACATATATTTTATTTCAGTTACCTGATTTATTTTATTATCCTGTATTACAATAAATAAATAATATAATCACATAATCTATCTATCTATCTATCTATCTATCTATCTATCTATCTATCTATCTATCTATCTATCTATCTATCTATCTATCTTATCTATCTATCTATCTATCTATCCATCCATCTATCTATCTATCTATCTATCTATCTATCTATCTATCTACAGTATCTATCTATGAAAACCTTAAGTGGGATGAACATATCAATACATTATGTATAAAAGTAGGTCGATCTATCAGTGGTCTAAGGCAGGCTCGTGATTTTGTTTCTTTGAATGTACTTAAAATCATATATAATGCTCTAATACAGCCTGTCTTTGACTACTGTGATGTTTGTATGGGGTAGCTTAAATAAAGGGACTTGCTAGTAATATTCAAAAAACTACAAAATCGAGCTGCCCGCATTATTACCTACCCAAGGCTACGATGTGAGGTCAGCTGATATATTAAATGATTTAAATTGGTGTAATTTGGTAGCGAGAAGAGAAAAACGTCTCAATATGTTTATGTACGATACAATTAATTGTAACGTGCCTAAATATTTGAGTGATTATTTTCTCCAAATGTTCCAAAAGTAACCCGTACAAATCTCGACTTAGAGATAATGAGCTTAATGTGGAAATCACGCATATCCCAAATACTGAATATTATAAGAGATCTTTCTCATATAGAGGTGCTGTACAATGGAACTCTCTGCCTCATGAACTTAAGTCTTCTGAATCGAAAGCGATTTTTAAAAGAAAACTATCATCGCTTATTGGACAAATCAGTTGACAATTAACTAATTGGTTTAATTTATAATTTGTATTTAATTTTACTTGTATATAGTAATTATATAGTTGTACGGCTTTCATGGAAAGAAGTTGTAAGACTTATGAAACTACCGTATTTTAAATAAAAGTGAATCAATCAATCTATCTATCTATCTATCTATCTATAATATATGATATATATTATATATATATATATATATGTATGTGTGTGTGTGCATGTGCAGGTATGTAAATTAATTAAGTGAAGATTAATGTCATTGTGTAATATACAGTATATGTATTGTATGCTATCATAATGAACCTGATATTTTATCATCAGGTGCTCTCGAAAATTGTTGGGGCTTCATTGATGGCACCGTAAGACCTGTATGCAGACCTGGAATTAACCAGAGAATACTTTATAATGGTCACAAAAGAGTTCATTCCATAAAATTTCAGGGTGTTGTCAGTCCAAATGGCCTAATAGCAAATTTGTTTGGTCCAGTGGAAGGCAGGAGACATGACAGTGGGAATGCTTGCTGAGTCGGGTCTCCTACCAATGCTTGAAAGGCACTGTGTATCACCAACAGGACTACAACTTTGTGGTCTATGGAGACCCTGCATACCCTCTAAGGGTCCATCTACAAGCTCCCTTTAGAGGAAATGTATTGACACCAATGCAAACAGGCTTTCAACCTATCTATGAGCAAGGTCAGGGTTGCTGTGGAATGGGTATTTGGGGATATACTTCAATATTTTGCTTTTTTAGACTTTAAAAAGGACCTTAAAGTTTGTCTAAGTGCAATAGGAAAAATGTATATTGTTTGTGCACTTTTAAGGAATGCCCATACTTGTAAGTATGGATCAAGCACATCAAAATATTTTGGCCTTGATCCTCCTTCTATTGAAGATTATTTTGTTTAAGAAATCTAAAATAATTTAAAACCCCTGTATACAGTAAAACCTGAGTTTTACGACACCCCTTTTTACGAACCCACCTGCCATTTACGACCACTTTTCCTGGCACGGACCATTTATAGTTAAAAATGTACCTGCAATTAACGACCACCTGCCAAACACGACCAGCGAACACTTTTAGCATCCCAAACACAAAATTTAACCTGTCATGAGCGACTTTTTACGAGATGAAGTACATACGCATTGGTCTGTTCAAGCAAGCTCTGTTCAAACAGTGCTTTTTTCAAAAAATTTCTGGTTTACATTCTTTATTAAGAAATATTATATTGGTTTTAAATTATAAAGCCATCTTTTAGACGACTAGCGAACACATAATATAGTTGTAAAACGTAATAGTGTCTTCCAATAATTATGGCTTGCATGACGTCACATCATTAACTGCCATTTACGACCACATGTCGTTTACGACCACTTTTGCTTGGCAACAGGGGTGGTCGTAAAACTCAGGTTCTACTGTATACACAAAATGAAAAATTAATTGCCAATTTTATTGTAAATAAGATAAATATATTGATATACATACGTTTTTTTTTTATACGAAACCTAGCGAGGGGTCTAGTACTAAAAGTTTCTTATCTTGGCATTAAAAATGGCGTTTTTTAGTTCCAAAAAGTTTCTTAAAATGTTTCTTATCGTTTTAGGCTTAAATAGTCACGGGGAATACATAATAGCTATTCAAAGAATAATAAAAACACAATTGATTAAATGTGAGACTTTTTTCACAAATATAACACTAAACATACACACTGATCAATTTCTATGGTACTGCAGTTTTTAGTAAACTTTATTCACTTATGACAAGAGAAAAGTTTCTTATCCTTAAAATAGGAAAATATTCGTAGTTACTAAAAGTTTCTTAATTTTTGAGGATCCTAGTTGTAGGTTTCTTATAAACGAGTTTCTTATAAAAAAATAAACGTGTATATTGTATTGAACATTGCATGCAGACATGCTAAATAATGTATAATAATTATTTTCACAAAGCCATAATTAATAAATATTTTTTGTACATATTGTAATATTAGGTGAATTTTAAATGCTTATTTGTTTGATATTATTGTAATTATTATTGTAATTGGAAATATTGTATTGAACATGTATGCACAAGTTTTGCATGTAGACATGCTAAATATTAATGTAAATTAATTATTTTCTCAAATGTTATAAAAATGTTTAAATTTGGAATAATATATGATTTTCAATAAATTACTTATTTGTAATTGTAATTTTTTAAACAAGTTTGACAAAAATGTCAAAATAAACAAATGTTTTTTTGAAAAAAAGAATGTCTATAAAATTACTGTTTGTTTATTTTTTCAAAAAGAGACATCAACAACTTTGTTTGCAACATCTGCTGTTGTTGTTGGTACTGCTGTTGCTGTTGTTGCTGCTGTTGTTGCTGTTGTAGTTGTTGATGCATTTGACCCATCAATGTACACATATTTTGCTGTGCCTCTTGCTGTTGCTTCAATGCTGCATCTTGCATTTTCTCTCTTGTTTCAGTCTCCCTTTTCCGTATCTCAAGTTCTTCTGTTCTTATTAGCTAACTCTCTTTCTCCTTTCTCCTTTAAGTATACTATTGCTTCTGTACCTGTAGCTCTTTTACGTTTTGGTGTCTCTCTTTCTTCGTCACTGCCTCTATTTCTTTTGGTGGTTTCTCCCAATTTCTCCATTGATCTTTTTCTCATTTCCTCACCCTTTGCACGATCTTGTTCCTTCTTGTCATTCTTGACACTTGCCTGGCATATCTCCCTCTGTAAACTTTCCTATCAATTCCTCCAATAGCTTCTCCGTCTCCGTTAACTCAGGTGGTGCTATTCCTGTGGGCTCTTTCCTCGTCACTTTCTTTTCTTCTTGAACTTTTTGGCCAACAAAGTATACCTATCCCTCACTGACCGCTTCGTAAGTCTATTGTTAAAGACTGGGCATTCGTTTAGGAGCTCCCGCAATTTTCCCCCAAACTTTTCCCTCTCTCTCTTGTAAACGGCTTGAAGTTAAATGGCTCGTTTATGGATAACTTCTTGCAGGAGCAACTCGTTCGAGGTTATCATTCCACTCCATTTTGTAACCACAACTTTATATTTTGATCTATTGCTGTTGCAAGTTCGCTATAAAATTTGTAAACAAATGTACATTTTGTCATTTATGTCATCTTACACTTGATAATTTTTGAATAGAGATTATTTCAATTAATTTTTATGTGCAGTTTAACAACTTTTTTCTAAAACAATACTCACGTCTTCTTCCGGACGTCAAAAGTTGTTGTTTCACGTCCCCAACGGCGACAGGACGGTAAGCCGCACAGGAAATTACGTCAATACATGCATAAATTAGCGGTACCGGAAGTGACAACTGGTAATTTTGCCGTCCTCGCGCTCGTGCCGTCCTGTTGCGTAAGGTCTCTAATGACTCAAGTCAGACGCAAAATTTGAATAACAAATTGCACACAGAAAACAATGGCCTACGAAATCAGGTGAAAGATCTTCAGTTAATTATCGAAGAGTTGCGAAATAACAATGCAATACTCGGCCAAGAAAAAGCAAGCCTCGTAACCTGTTTGAGGATAATGCATGAATCGCCTGTATTATCCCCACAAGTAGAGAATTGTGTTGCGGCGAAACCATCGAATGCGAAGCCGGAAACAATAGATCTAGAATCCGATTCGCCACAAGATCGACCGGTTGTGCATGGAAATAAAAACCAGCAGAAGCAAGGCAAAAAAACTAAAAACAAGAAAAACCAAAACAAATCGACTCAAAACAGCCAATCCAAGGCTGATAATTCGCAGATGACCAATAACCAAGCCAAAAAAAGATCTGTTGTAATTTTTTAGGCGATTCCATCTTAAAGGGTCTTAAGTGGTGGCAGATGTCACGCGATGATACTCAAGTGAGCTTGAAACACTTTCCCGGTTCAACAGTAACGGACATGGAATCTTATGTTCTTCCAACCCTGCGCAATGATCCGGATGAGGTGATTTTGCACATTGGCACTAACGATCTGCAAGCATCATACTCCTAACCAAGGTTGCAGAAAGCATCGTCAACCTTGCAGATCATGTCTGTCAAAATTCATCTGCGCAAGTCACTGTTTCATCCCTTGTCCAAAGAATGGATGACCCATCTCTAGTCAACAAGGTAACCGAAACAAACAAAATCTTGAAACGATTTACTACAAATCGTGCTTGGGGTTATGTAGATAACAGCAGGATAGGCAACTCGATGCTGAATAAGAGCGGCCTACACTTGAATGAAGCAGGTGCATCCGCCTTGGCAAAGAATATGATGCGCCATATTTATAATCATAATTGACTAAGCGAATTTGACAATTTAGTAATTTCTAATGGACAAAATTGTGGTAACAAGTCATTTACATATCCAAAAGTCAGAGGGCTTTAAACTAGCTAGTTTGAATATAGCTAGTCTTATGCTACATATCGATGAGTTGAGAGCTCTTCTGATTGACCAATATTTTGATATCATTGCTTTAAATGAAACAAGACTTGATACCACAATTACAGATAATTTAGTCCACATTGATGGTTATTCTATTGTGAGAAAACGATCGCAATCGCAATGGGGGAGGTGTGTGCCTTTACCTCAGATCAAGTTTAAATCATCGTATAAGAGAAGATTTGATTTTGAAAAATTTGAAATTGTGTGCGTTGACATCATGAAGCCCAACAGTAAAAGCATTTACTGTAACGGCAGCATATAGGACCTCCAAATTGCATCGATGGTTTCTTTCAGAACCTAGAAAATATTTTTCTTACCCTTGATATGGAGTCAAAAGAGCACATACTTCTTGGCGATTTAAATTGTAATTATTTTAGCGGGAAAGGCGATTCTCAGTTAATGCAATTGAAACAACTGAGTACAGTCTATCAATTGGAACAGTTGATTAATGAACCGACAAGGATAACTTTAACTTCCAGTACACTTATTGATGTTAATTCTAACAAACGAGCCCTCTAGAATTGTATCATCAGGAGTACTACATTTCGGCATAAGTGATCATAGTTTGGTTTATGCTGTGCGAAAATTTTCTATTCCATCTAAAAACACGCACAAATATGTAACAACTCGCACATTTAAAAACTTTTAATGCCGATGCATTCCGAAATGACATGAGGGCAGTTTCTTGGGATGTCATTAATAATTGCCGATACACCAGATGAAATGATAGAAATCTGGCATAAATCTATTTACAGCTGTAGCTAATGATCACGCTCCTATAAGATCTAGAAGGGTGAGAAATAAGAAATCACCCTGGCTTACAGTTGAATTAAGGAAACTAATTACAAATCGTGATAGATTAAAAAGGCAAACAATTGCCAGTAACGACCCAGACACGTGGGCCAAGTTTAAAAAAGAAAGGGATTAAATAGGACCAACAATGAGATCAAGAAGGCGAAAACAAATTATTATCGAGTACAGGTAGAAAGCAATTACGGTAATCCCAAAGGAATTTGGAAAGTTATAAACCAACTAACCCATCGTAAGTCTACCAATAATAGCTCTATAAATGAGCTAATAGTTAATGGCGAATCCGTAACAAATCCTTCTGATCTCTGTGAAATTCTAAATAGTCATTTCACGACTGTTGGTCCTAATCTAGCCTCAACAATGCCGGATGGAAACAGAAGTTTTGAGTCATATATAAGCCAAGTAAACACTGAGTTCAATCTTCAACATACCACAACGGATATAGTCTTAAAGCTTTTAAAAAAGTTATCGCCTCACAAGGCAACCGGCCTTGATAACATCTCATGCAGACTTTTGAAAGAAGCGGCTTTAATAATTTCTGTTCCATTAACAACTATTATTAACAAAAGTATCGATACTGGACTTTTCCCGTCAAAATGGAAAATGGCCAAGGTATTTTCTTTATTTAAGGCTAACAATCGCACAGATATTCAGAATTATAGGCCAATTTCTGTTTTACCTGCTATTAGTAAAATATGTGAACGGGTTGTGTATGACCAGCTTTATGCCTATTTAAACGATTGCAGTTTATTAACAGAGTGCCAATCCGGATTTCGCCCTCTTCATTCCACTGTAACAGCATTGTTGGACATTGTGAATAAGTGGTATTTAAACATTGATGAAGGAATGACCAATATGGCAGTATTCCTCGATCTTGCGAAAGCGTTTGATACTGTCTCTCATTAGTCTTGCTGAAAAAGCTGGAACTTTATGGTATTGCGGGAACAACTCTTAATTGGGTTTGCCTCTTATTTGTCGAATAGACGACAACAATGTATTGTAGAAGGCAATCTTTCGGCACCTCAAATTATTACATGTGGTGTACACTCAAGGCTCAATCTTGGGACCATTATTATTTTTATTATATATAAATGACCTTCCTCAATGCCTAATTCACACTAAATCACATATGTATGCTGACGATACTATTATAACTATTGCTTCCATATCAACAACTGTATTACAGTTTAAAGTTAAACCAAGATTTACTAAATATTAAGGAGTGGCTGCTGGCAAACAAACTCAGTTTAAATGTCACTAAAACGGAATGCATGTATATCGGAACGACCTTTAGATTGTCCAATTTAGGGAGAATTGTTCCCATTGTTATTGGAGGACAAACAAATTAAAAGAGTTGTAAACTACAAAATACCTCGGAGTTCATTTAGATGAAAACCTTAAGTGGGATGAACATATCAATACATTATGTATAAAAGTTGGTCGATCTATCAGTGGTCTAAGGCAGGCTCGTGATTATGTTTTCTTTGAATGTACTTAAAATCATATAATGCTCTAATACAGCCTGTCTTTGACTACTGTGATGTTGTATGGGGTAGCTTAAATAAAGGACTTGCTAGTAATAATCAAAAACTACAAAATCGAGCTGCCCGCATTATTACCTACCAAGGCAACGATGTGAGGTCAGCTGATATATTAAATGATTTAAATTGGTGTAATTTGGTAGCGAGAAGAGAAAAACGTCTCAATATGTTTATGTACGATACAATTAATTGTAAACGTGCCTAATTATTTGAGTGATATTTTCTCCAAATGTTCCAAAAGTAACCCGTACAAAATCTCGACTTAGAGATAATGAGCTTAATGTGGAAATCACGCATATTCCCAAATACTGAATATTATAAGAGATCTTTCTCATATAGAGGTTGCTGTACAATGGAACTCTCTGCCTCATGAACTTAAGTCTTCTGAATCGAAAGCGATTTTTAAAAGAAAACTATCATCGCTATTGGACAAATCAGTTGACAATTAAACTAATTGGTTTAATTTATAATTTGTATTTAATTTTACTTGTATATAGTAATTATATAGTTGTACGGCTTTCATGGAAAGAAGTTGTAAGACTTATGAAACTACCGTATTTTAAATAAAAGTGAATCAATCAATCAATCTATCTATATCTATCTATATCTATCTATCTATATCTATCTATATCTATCTATATCTATCTATATCTATCTATATCTATCTATATCTATCTATCTATATCTATCTATATCTATCTATATCTATCTATATCTATATCTATCTATATCTATATCTATATCTATATCTATATCTATATCTATCTATCTATCTATCTATCTATCTATCTAATTTATATCCTGTTTTTATATCTAATTTATATCCTGTTTCTAATTTATATCAACGATTTGCCAAATTGTATTAAACATAGTTCGATAGAATGTTTGCAGATGACACAAAACTTAACTGCATCCGGTTCTAGTATCTCTGAAATTAATAACTATGTTAGACAAGGATACTGAATGTTTGACGGAATGGCTTTGTGCTAATAAACTCACATTGAATGTTATTAAAACTGAATACATGTTGATTGGCTCTTGGCAAAGGATATCCAGTCTAACTGACAGTCTAAGTCTTTCTATTAATGGCATTGCCTTAAAACAGGCTCATGCTTTAAAATGTTTAGGACTTACAATCGATGATAATTTGACTTACAAAAATCACATTGAAAATATCATAAAGAAAAGTTAAAAGCAATTTAAGTATTATGAGGAAAGCAAAGCCATTCCTTAACCAGCAGCTTCTGAAAAGTATTTACTATTCAATTATTGAACCCCACTTTAGTTATTGTTCTGTTGTGTGGGATAGTATTGATAAAACGCTTGCAGACAAGCTTCAGAAGCTACAAAAAACCGAGCAGCCCGTATCATCACAAGTGCTCCATATTCAGTGCACACTTATATATGTTTTCTGACTTAAAATGGTCAACTCTAGACCATAAAAGAAAATGTCAGAAATCTATAATGATGCATAAAATTGTTTAATGGCCAAGCTCCATCCTATTTAACTGAAATATCTGAAAAACAGATTGGTTCAACTGTTTATGACCTCAGAACATCAAACAATATCCAAATATCAAAAGTTAGAACTAAAAGCTATTACGATAGCTTTGGTGTGTCCGGACCTCTTATGTGGAATTCTTTACCCGACTCATTGAAAAATGAAAAAAGTCTTTTCAAAATTTAAGAAAGAAATTTCGGAACCATTAACTTTTGCATTGACAAACATTAATATCTAGTTATATCCTTTGTACATATTGTAAATATCTTTATCTTTAAAAACAAAAATCCTAAAAAAAAAAAAAAAAAAAATCTTGTAAATATATCTAGTTATCAATAACACGGCTTCTAGGTAGACCAGAACTAGGAATTGTTGTAATTTTTAATTCTGATAGAACTACCGTGTTTAAATAAATTTTATCTATCTATCTATCTATCTATCTATCTATCTATCTATCTATCTATCTATCTATCTATCTATCTATCTATCTATCTATCTATCTATCTATCTATCTATCTATCTCTATCTATCTATCTCTATCTATCTCTATCTATCTCTATCTATCTCTAATCTATCTCTATCTATCTCTATCTATCTCTATCTATCTCTATCTATCTCTATCTATCTCTATCTATCTCTATCTATCTCTATCTATCTCTATCTATCTCTTATCTATCTCTATCTATCTCTATCTATTCTCTATCTATCTCTATCTATCTCTATCTATCTATCTATCTATCTATCTTTCTCTATCTATCTATCTATCTCTATCTATCTCTATCTATCTCTATCAGAAATTATTAGTTCCAAATTAAATATACCAGAAATTATTAGTTCCACCGGCGAGGCTTTAACAGTTGATTCCATTCCCTGCAATCCTGTTATGGTAGCTGATGATATAACTCTACTTTCTACTCGTCTTCAAGGACTACAGAAGATGTTAGGTTGTATAGAATCGTATAGTCAAACCCTTACAGAAAAAGTCTATAGGCGCCTGTAGGCAATGTTCGAATTGCCTATAGAAGCCTATAGGCACCTATAGGCGTCTATAGGCTAATAGGTTTCATCATAGGTCGCCTATAGAAAATGTTCGAATTGCCTATAGAAGCCTATAGGTTTCCTATAGGATCCTATAGCTTGCCTATAGACATTTGCCTATAGGCAAGCCTATAGACTTTTTTTGTTAGGGAAGTTGGCGTTTTGAATTCAACACAAGTAAAACTGTAGAAGATAACTTTTGGAGAATCCACCAGTTTTTTTAACAAGCGAAAGTTAGAAAAGAAAAGTGGAAACTTTGTAAATCTCGCGTTCAGGAAAAACAATCCTGGAAACACGTTGGAATTGAAGTCTCTGGTAATTTTTCTGGTACGCAGAGAACCGAAAAGTGCATGTAAGAAAGCTAAAGAAGTGGTACACAGCTTGATGAGTCTTGGTGCACGATCCGGTGGTATGAATCCAATATGTGGCGTTGGTCTGTGGAAAGTGATTGGTATTCCTACATGTTTATATGGTTGTGAACTGTGGAATAAATTGACTGCTACCGAACTCAGTATGCTCGAGCAAGCTCAAAGGTACGCAGCAAAATGCATCCAAGGCCTGGGAGTTGGTACCCGCTCCGAAGCTGCCACCGGGAGTATTGGTCTATGGGACATGGAAGGTTATATTGATAAAGCAAAGCTCACTTATTTTGGAAAGTTATTGTAAGCTCGACCCTGATACAACTACAAAAAAGGTGTTTATCACTAGACTATTTTCATTTTATCACAAAGACCAAAAACGAAAATCAGTTGGATTCATTCCAGATCTAATACGCATTCTTGAAAAATACAATCTTCTTGAATTTTTAAGAAACTATATTGATAATCAACATTTCCCATGTAAAAAAGAAAGGAGAAATATTGTTAATGTTCTAAACTTCATCTGTATCAAAACACATAAATGGAGAGAGGAGATATCGAGAAAGCCTGAGCTTGTCTATTACCAAAGAGTTCATACTGACTTGACAGTGTTGGATCTGTGGGAAGTTTGCAAAGAGGAATCCTTTTGATAAAGTGGCAATAACAAACCTTGTCAATGTGCTATGTGGTAACGTTCCAGATATTTTGATGTCTGCAATTGAACATCACCCAGAAGAATATAGATGCCAGCTTTGTGAACAGCATATTGATGACATCAATAAACATTTTATAATCAACTGCACTGCTCTCAACCATTCACGCAACCACATGTGGGATGCAATATTTGATGTAATACCGACTGAGTATGCAGCAAACTTATTCGCGCTTGAAGAAGACGATCAATACGAATGCTTAATTGGAGCGAAAATTCCAAACATAATGCACCTACCGACTGTAGTCAAAGACAATTATTGTGTAACAGTTGCAAAAGAAATTCTTCAAATGTATTTTAATGTCAAACATAATTTATCGTAGTTAGGAAAACTGTAAAAAAAAAAAAAACTAAAACAATTTTTAATTTTAATTTGATTATAACTAATTATTAATTAACGTATACATGTAAAATATTTTTTTTACCCAACCCGGGGTCATAAACGGGTATCTTCAATATTGGAGGAAATTAAAGGACATCTATCTATCTCTATCTATCTATCTATCTATCTCTATCTATCTATCTATCTCTATCTATCTATCTCTATCTATCTATCTATCTCTATCTATCTATCTATCTCTATCTATCTATCTATCTCGATCTATCTATCTATCTCGATCTATCTATCTATCTCGATCTATCTATCTATCTCGATCTATCTCGATCTATCTCGATCTATCTCGATCTATCTATCTCGATCTATCTCGATCGCGATCTCGATCTCGATCTCGATCTCGATCTCGATCTCGATCTCGATCTCGATCTCGATCTCGATCGCGATCTCGATCTCGATCTCGATCGCGATCGCGATCTCGATCTCGATCTCGATCTCGATCTCGATCTCGATCTCGATCTCGATCTCGATCTCGATCTCGATCTCGATCTCGATCTCGATCTCGATCTCGATCTCGATCTCGATCTCTAAATTCATATTTATATATATACATTCATATATATACATTCAATACATATACATATACATATACATATACATATACATATACATATATATATACATATATATATATATATATATATATATATATATATATAAATATATATCTGTTTTTTAAAAAAAATAGATTGGTTTGAATGTTTTTTTTTTTCCCTAAAAAAGAAAATAAAAATGATTTTTTCAAAAAAGAGTTGTTTTTAATAAAAAATGTTTTGTAAATATAAACATTAGTGAGAAAAAAAAATGAAAAGCAATTGTGTGAATTTTTTTGAGAAACAAAACTATCTCTAAATTATCTATTTTTTCCCTAATGAACACTTTTCAGTTAACAAATAAAGTAGGTGCTCAAAAAGGTGGAGTGTATTTACCACTAGGGATAGGATCCAAATAGGATATGGACGTAGAAAATGAAAACAAAAAGGCGGTTTTTTACCCCGTTGGTGGCTAGCTAAACAATTAGGTATGGGTAGATTAAAAAGAAAACAAAAAAGAATGTAGAAAAAGAATACGAAAAAGGGGGGTTTCTTCGGAAAAATGGGCCATAAACTAGGCTTGGCTAACATGAGAGGGACTCTTTAACTAATAGGAAGGATAAATAGCTAAGGTTTTTTAAAAATTAAAAAATAATAAAATCATGAATCCCAATAATCCTCTGTTTCTGTCCACCTCAAGATCTTATAAAAAAAATGAAAAATGTTTCAAAGTGATGTTACTAGAATGTAAAAAAGTTTCCTATGCTACCTCTTGACAAAAAAACAGATGTTGTATTTTATATGTTATTATTCAAATGTGATATGATGGATGGTAAAAAGTATATATATACTTATTTGCAAACCGATTCATTCCGATCAAATTGGAGCGCTCATTGATTTTAGTGAAGGGAACTGAATGATTGAAGTTGTTTTTTTTATTAAAAGAAAAAAATGAATGAAGATCAACCTAATGCTCTGTGTTACCAAAAGATGTTGTAAAAAGTTTAGGAATTGTAAAGTTAATTTAAATGTGAGAAAGTTACTATATTCCAACCTGATGATAGTATTCAATATTATAATTATTATTTCATTGCAATGAAATAGTTATGAAGGTGGATGAAAAGTATGTATATACCTACACACGATTTGAACAAACATTGAATGTTGGAAAGTTTGTGAAGTTTAAATATGAGGATGATTAATTGTTATTTGCTATATAAAGACTGTACACCTTCTATAAAAAAGGATATAGAACTGTTGCTGTTGGGAGGAATCATGACCGAATCACATGTAGAAGAAATAGACCCTTTACAGCTTAAAATGTATAAATCTGATTATTTATAATCGTAATTGCAAGGATTCTACGTTTTTTTGCTGTGAAATATATGAATGAGGATGTTATTCATTTTGGTAATGATCGTCGAGCGTTAATAGTAAAATATCTCAATCAAGCATCGTATCTCCGTACGAAACTAGGAATACCTATGGGTTATTTTCTTGCAATAATTGATTAGAAAAACTACGATACTTTTGGAAAAAAAAACAAATATATTTTGATGCAACTGTTACATTACGAAATGTGTAGGAGGATAGCCAGAACTCTTAAAAGGGAAGTATAAAGACTGTACACGTTTGATATAAAAAAAGATATAGAACTGTTGCTGTTGGTTAAGAGAGATTCTACATTCATACTACCTCAAGACATTGTATTATTAAAAATGTGAAAAAATAAGTGTTAAGGGAAAGACTGATTAAGCTGGAAGACGGTGTTGAAGGTTTTATGTACAAAATATTATTACAAAATGATGAAATCGACGGTGTTCTAAAGTATATGTATATAGCTTATTCATCTGGTGGTCACGAATTCTTCGTTGGAACGAATATTCGCTTCTAAAACAGATTTACGTAAAGACAAAGGTTAAAGAAAAAATGAATCAGGAACAATATGAATTGATTGAATTGATTACCATTTAAAGCATTATCTAATCAACAACACTCCGTTTAATAGATTCAACTGTTCCAAAATTAGAACAAGATTCTATACAAATGTATCATTTATACTTTAAAGACGAAACTAATTAATGTTATTATAAGACATGTTTTGATTCACCAGAAATATAAAAATTGGGTAAAAAATGTACGTCTTAACAAACACTATATATTTGTTGTCATCCAATTTGAAATTGCTGGACTGGAATTTATATACAAATTATAAAATGGATGTATTTATAATTGTTATGATTTGGTTTTTGAAGATGATAATCTAGATTCTGAAATGAATCATATGATTAAAAAACATCTACAAGATTCCGCATACATCAAGAAGATACTTGGTTGGTTGGTTTTAAATAAAACAACAATAATGCAAGAATACAAAACCTTACGACCCACCACCACCAATCATTCGAAAGGAAGATGAACTTATGGGGGGAGAAATGTATTGATTATTAAAAACTTTGTAAGTGAAGATCGAGAAACATAAGTTGGTGAAAAAAAACTAAAACTCTTCTTTAATATGAATGCCCGTGAAGTATTGAATAGTGTATTTAATCATATTAGCGATGATGATATGTATAAATTTATGAGATGGGATCAAATAATAAACAGCTACAAGGAATTTACATGAATTTTACAGGGAAAATACATTTTTTTGGAACGTAAAGAAGTTAAATCAGATGTAATACCTGCCCTTATCAAATATAAACTATTTGAAATATATTTATATTTGGAAAGAAAGAATGGTGTTAAAGAACATATAAAGAGTTATTCAACCATTGATTTATCTTGTTACATGTATAAAGACGTGCAACTCAACAACATAACTTTTCAAATTGAATTGTTGAAAATATGAGTGATGAACATGGACAAATTTTTTTTCAACGTGCCAAGAACGAAAAAGGAAACGAAATATTTGGAACATCAGGAACATGTTTCACCATTTTCTATAACTGCTTCAAGACCCTTATATCAATTAAAATTACTTGAATGTAAAAAAAAACAATCCATTAGTGAGTAGAGAGTATTTTAAATATAATGTAAAAGTTGAGGTTATGAATTATGATGATACATTAATTGGTGGAAACTCATGTTGATGAAGATGCAAGCAAATTAGTTGGGAAAACTGTTCAATTAATAGAGAAGGGTGATAATTTTGTTTTAGTTAAACAAAATATAAAAAAGAAAGGAATTGAAGAAAAACTTTAAACACCGTTTTAAACTTTCCAAAAAAAAATTATATTATTGGTCTTTTATATTTACAATAATTTTTGATGATATACCCTTGTTAAATAAAAAAATTAAAGAAAAGTTATAAAAGATTTGTTCATTCCTTTTTTTACTTCATTAATCATGAGTAATAAACAACAACTTTTTAATACTTGCGCTTCAAAATGTTCACATTATTTGCAATGAAATATTTACAATTTCACAGATTTCACAGATTTCTAAATATGGGAATGACTTATTTCTTACAGAAATGCGACCAACATATGATTTTGATCAAAACTTTGTTGAATATACACTGATTTTGGATACTGGTCATACTGGTTCAAAGCTATATCGTTATGTAAAATTCACAACGCTTGATGAATCTATGGAGGGTAACTTTTATGCATCAGAATATTCATCTGAGGAAGGAGATGGAAGTGATTTTCAATTTCCTAAAAAAAAAGGGAAAACTAGAAAAAAAACCATACTGTTATACTTAATGAACTAATTAAAAGATATAAAAGAAGGAAAAAAAAAAAAATAGGAGGAACAACTTATTTTTTAAACAAAATTTACAAAAATAAACAATGTGATTTTATAAAATTTTAAATTTTTGCTTATGTTATACGTATGGAAGAAGAAAATGAAAAAGATTTTTTACATGAAAATGTGCAAGATTTTGTTTTATCTTTCTAAAAATTTATGGACATATGGACAAAATGTCCAAAAATTGGACAATAAGTAAATTTTGTAAAAATATTCATGAAATATGTATGTCTTAATTTAAGTAATGCAGGTGAATTCAGTAAAAAATCGATATGTTCGTACACATGAAGGAGGTCGATCCCTTCTATATTGATTTATATATGGAACGTTTTAAATGAATTTTACATAGAAAATCAATTACAAAAAAATATTTCTATATTAATCTCTTTTATTTTTTAAACCATTCATTCCTTTTTCTGATCTGGTAATGGAGAATAGGAAAAGCATTAATTGCTTTTTTAGAGAAAAAAAATAGAATGTAAAGTAAAAACAAAAAACAACATAAAAAGTTATGTAAAATTTTAGGTATTATGCAAAAAAAAAATTAGTTTATTTGATACAAAGTATGATACATTGTTATTAGATGAATTATTATAATAAAAAAATATTTTATAAAAAAATATGTTTGTTTTTGTTTCAAAAAAGTGTATAAATACAACATCATTTTTAGTATCACATTCGAAAGTCTATCATGGCTGCAACAACTTCAATGTCTTTGTACTCATTTGAATACACTAATCATACTTATGTGTTACAAATGTATGATGGATCATTCACGAAAAATTATTACATATGTAAAAAAAATGGAAATGCGTTATCTCGCAAAAGTATTTCCTACTAGTCAGGAGTTGTTGAAATTGCTAATGAATAGTAAATTAGAAATAAAAAAGGAGATGTACCTAAATTGGTAACTCAATTGAGTAAAATTGCACCGAAAATTGGATCTCAAGTAAGTGTCCAAAGGCCCAAATTGGAAAAAAGAAGAACGATTAGTTAATCGTACTAACGATTGGGGAGATTGGAAATTCTTTACCAAGTAAAAGAAAATATTCTACCAGAAAAATATTTGGTGTTCAATGTGGATGATGATGAGACCCTTCCTACCCCGAACATTGAAACATTTATTTCCTGAAAGCGGACAACTGGGTAGATAAATTTGGATCATTTTTCATATTAAAAAAAATGATAACATCAGTATTATTATTGATGGATTACGCAAATATAATCATGCTTGTAAATGGGTTCTGTAGCTGAAAAAAAGAAAACATTAAAGAAAAAGAAAAATTACTTTGATTTACCCTCTGAAAAAAAGAATAAAAAGAATGATTGATGATGATAATGATGTTGTTGAAGAGGTTTTTTTTTTTTTTTCTAAACCCAGTGAAAACGCTCTTTGTAAACTTTTTTATTTTCGATTTATATTACAATTGTCATTGCATGAAACAATATGTAGGTATAATGATGTTATAAATGAAGAATTAGATATTACAGATCAGTATGATTTTGTTCAAAATTGTGATAATAGTTTACTTTGTGAACTTAAGGACCTATAACTAAAGAATTTATAGGAAAAAGCAGCAAGATTACTCAAAGGAGAAACATTAACAAAAGAACAATTATCAAATTATAAACTTCATAATCTTAATAGAAAAAAATATAGACCTTTAAATAATACATGTTACAGATATTAATGAATAATGGGAAATTGATTTTGCTGAAAATAAAGATTTAGCACGTTATAATAATCCAATTTCGTTATTGGTTGGTGTGTAATGATGTGGTTTTCTCGTTATTGTTGGGTAAAAATTTTTAAAAAAGAAATCAAGTAATAATGTTAAAAACAAGTTTGAATCTATTTTAATTGATGAAGACAATCTCCATGTAAAATTCAGTGTGATGAAGGAACAGAATTTCAAGATATTCGAAAAAAAATTTGAGTAAAAAATATAATTTTGCAGTTTTTCACACCTATAATCGCGAGAATAAAGGCATCACATGTTGAACGTTTTTAACAATGACTGATAATTTTGATTATTATACTTATTTACCTGTGATTATCGATCGTTATAATAATTCTCCACATAAATCTTTGGGAGGGTTCAACACTGTTTTGAAATTTATTAAGGAAAACAAAGAAATTAAAAAAATTAAATATAAAATGTTACGTGATCAATTAAATTATCCCATTCCTAAAAAAAGTATTGTCCTTGAAGGGACTTGTGTACGTATTGCAAGAGTAAAAAAACAATATTTTTGAAAAAAGCAGTCTTAGGACGTTGGGACAAAGGAAATATTTAAAGTTGAAAAAGTTTTTTGTAACAGACCCTGTTACATATCAATTAAAAGATTTAAAAGGTGAAAAAATTGAAGGAATTTTTTATTGTGAAGAATTACAATTATTAAGAAAATGAGTTTATATATCAGTTTATTAGATTTATCACTCTTAGGTGAACGGAATAACCCAACAGGCTAGAAGCCCAATTATAGGGGTTCCGAGGACCTACGATTTTAGGTCGTTATCCGAGAAGACCTGAAAGTCTTTACCATTTGCTGATATTATTGCAAAGGCAGCACTTTTCTCCTCAATTATTTTTAAGACCTTGAGTGGAGGGTCCCGACCCAGGATTTGAACCTGTGTCTCCCAGCTCATAGACATGTGTGGTAACCACTAGACCACAACAGACTGTCACAAGTAATACAAAAATCAAAAACTGGAATTTCTAATTTAACAAATAAATTTTACTATGCATCTTGTTCATCCTATTGATGGTTTAAATAAAGATGCGTATCTAGATGTTACAAAAATATTTGATACCCTTTTGACTACAAAAAATGTTGATGAAAAAATATGTTATTTCACTTTTAAATACGATTTTCAGAAATTCAAGAAGAATAAACATGGTGCTACCGATTACCACAAGTTGGAAATATAGTATTCCTACAGGAATTTATGACTTAAAACGTTTTACTTGATTATATGAATAATATTTTAAAAGAATATGATGTTGTAATAGAGTTTAGACAAAAGAATGGAAAAGTATAATTTAAATGTTTAATTTTGGAACAGAATATTGGCTCATACAATATAATAGGTAAAAAAGCTCATGATAAACGAGGTTCTAAATTTTCATTTTATCGTCAAAAGTTGCAAAAATATAAATGTTGAATTAAGTATGCGTGATACTTCATCGTTTATGTTGGGCTTTAAAAATTCAATAATAGAAAATAAAATAATGAAAAAAGAAAATGTTATTTGAAATAGAAGCTTATTTATTTACCCGTATGTATATATGTTTTAAATAAAAATGTTTATATATTGTGAAGAATTAGAAGGCAACAATTAGTTGGGTGATTCATTACTCTGAATTGTGGAACAAAACAATTCCTATTCAGTGGTTGGGTCAAGGAAAAAGGGGAATTAGTTTGTTTTACACTTGATTCTCCAAAAAAATATTTAAAACAAATTTAAAAAGAGCATTATTACCGATTTAAATATTACCAATTAAAGACAGTACAGATTAATTATTATTCCTTTTGATTGCTGGAACTGCCGTTTTCGTTCGGATATGTTTTAATTCCATTATGCTTAGAAGTTCGTCTTAAAACAGTAAGGAACGTTCTAACAAATTGAAGAATATGAATTTAGTTATCCTTTTTTAAAACACATATGCTGAAAGTATAAAAGGCACACAGGAATTAATTAAAATTCTTTTTCTATTTCTTATTTCAAAAAAATTAATTGTAGCAATCGATCCAATAATAAATCAAAACCCAAATAACTCATAAAAGAAAAAGATGCTTAAATAAAAACACAAAACTTAAAAGATAAACTAATTTAATGGACAACAAATGTTATTGTTTGAAAAAAGAGTTTTTGTATTTAATTATGATATAGACGGAGGAAATAAAGCAAATTGCTACATTTTTTAAAAAATGGAAAGAGAAGTATTTGCCATGTTTTGTCTTAAAGTGCCTATCCAGCCTGTGGGTAATTTTAAGATAATATTAATCGTTGAAATCCCCTAATATAAAATTGCAATATATCTTCCCTTGTAAATTAAACTTCGTCTTGTGTGTGTTTTTTTTTTGCTGGTCAAAGTTGGAGATTTTTGAGGCTTTTTGTAAACATGGCCAGGAGAAAAAAAATTGGGAAACTAGTTACCGGAAAGTGACCGGTCTACCCAGTGTCACGAAAAATTTGAACACAAACTGAGCAAGTTTGCGAGAATCGAAATTTTTCTTAAAATAATTGTCATAATTTATCGAAAGTAGATTGAAATATAGTGTCAACATGTCGTCAACTTCCTCTTACCGTCGATGACAGTCCAAGACGACTCCGAGATAAATTTCGTTGC
>JAYKKM010000122.1:0-7500 GCA_035772405.1 Chrysogorgia sp. JL179-B06
TGTCTATATATACTAAAATATTATTTCTTTGTACTCGATTGACCATAATAAACTTATGGTGAATTATGGTTACCTTGGCAACCACCACTTTGCCGGTATAAATATCACTAATGGTTTGGTATAATATGTTATTATCATTTGTGCCAAGTTTTATTGTCGTTTCCAATGGTAATTCTAAATATAAGTACTTTGATTACTAGTGATTGACCACTATTTTGACCACTATACTTCATCCGCGGCAAAGTTTGAATTATTATTTTCTGTAATTTTTCGGTCGTTCAATTTCCCTTTGTGACACAACCTTCGACTTTGGATATTCTGAATACCTCACGTACTGGCCATCAAGCCGAACCATCAGGTCGAAAGAAAAGGATTACTGCATGACTGCTTCCTAGAATTTTTACTTACTCGACGCTTTCGAGAGATGGAAAACAGGCCAAAAGGGGAGAAAAATAATATAAAGAATAACAAAGAAGTTGCGGAAATGGCTACTCGGATTTATAAGCTGCTGATAAGAAAATACTAACGATGCATTCAGAATCATATACTATTAAATATACAGATAGTTTTAAAGGATATGAAAGGACAATAATCGGTCCAACAAATACCAGAACATAATTTACAACTTTTCCGCAGGGTATTGAAGCCCAAAGGACGTTATAAAATAATATATAATAGTAAGAAAATTAGCGTCACTCGCTACAAAGATTCCAGTCCCGATTTTAGTCCGTAGCTCAGAATATAAAATTACATATAGTCGGATACAATAAAAAATATTAAACTTACGCCATATCACTGTCCTTCCTCGCTGTCTTGAACTCGTCTGTTGCTATACATAATGACGAAGTACTTCGCCATATACGCGCGTTGAACTAAACGTTTTATTCAGATTTCTACACGGACAGAAATTTTCTGCCTTTCCTCGAAGACAGTGATCACTACATGTACCCACGGTATTTATTTATTGTTTATCTATGTTAGGCAATGCAGCGAACTGGTTCTACTTGACTGATTACCAAGCGTGAAGCTTTCTTTTCACCCCTTCGTCTAAGTAACATGAGTCCAGTACTGAGATGTAAACAAAACATATTTCCGGTGGAGCCCTCACTTGGCACATGCGCAGAAGGGACTGTAGACCACATTTAAGCTTTATGAACGGTCTTACCCTTTGAGTAATTCTTCATCTACAGCCACAATCTTCGAAAGCAACGTTTATTTTGTTAATACATTGCAGAATAAACTTTTAATCGCGAAATTTTAAATCCAACAACGAACTTACACTATGCACGCAACAGTCAATAGCCAAAGTATAAAAGAACATGGTGGATATTCTCGCATATCCCTCGTTATCTCGTGATGCAGCGTATAAATAATCATCGCCAGGTAAATAATGAAGAGTTACCTGCCAGGTCCAACCTGTAAATGTTCTGTATGTGCTTTATGACCTCGTTTTAAAGCAAGAATCCTTTTCAATTCCGTATATGTAAACAACTTCATATAAGAGAGACCATTTATGAATAAGTTGGTCTATATCAATGACTCAAATGTTTAGTCGATGACTGTCCTGCTACTTTCAAATGATTCCATTGGTCTTATCCAGACACGTTGTATGAAAACACAAAGAGGAGTATCGCAAAAGGGAGGATTATTTTCTTACTCCCGAAGACCTAAATTATCAAGATTTTGGTAATGATATTGATCAATATTCTGAATCTGATTGTGATCTGTGACAACTTTCTTAATCCAATGACAACTTTATTATTCTGAGAAAATCTTTTATTTATTGTTTCTTGGTGATATTAGAAATTAATTTTATAAGAAAATAATTCGAATTAAAAAAAATAATTTCTTGATACTGATTCATAAACAATATTGAATAAATGTCTTACTATAAATGATAAGAAAAAACACTCTTATAAGAAAATATTCTTATGATAAGAAAATAATTCTTATGGTAAGAAAATGTTTCCTACCGTAAGAAATTTTTTTATTGTAAGAAATGTTTATTTATTTAAAGAAAGAATTTCTTCAATTAAGAAAATATTTCTTGTTAAGAAAATGATTTTTTGCTGTACGAGTCGATTTGGGGGATCCGGGTCCACAAGGATTGCATTCGGTACCGCGTGTTGTTGTTAAGACGATCATCAGGAAGGCAGGACAAATAGTTGGATTTAAGAGCAACACAATGCCACAACATAATTAAACACACTATTTGTTAACATTTTTTGGAGGCACCGTGTTTTATTTGTAAAGTTTCATTTACTGTTAAAATGGTGTTTCATTGTTTAACTATCCGGGCTTTAGAATGTGCCCTTTTAGGTAAAATCGCTCTGGATCTTGTGAATGTGCCCCTGCGCATTACATTATGTTGTTTTACATTACATTGCATCGCATTGCATTGTATTATATTCCAATGAAATATATTCATTACTATACATTGTATTGTACTGTGTTTCATTGTTATGTACTGTGTTTTATTAGACTCTGTCAAGTCTATCGTTGTATTGTGTGGTGCTGTACTGTTTTCTGCACGTTTCCTGACTAATCAATGGACTTCCTTGTAGAGGATAAATTCAACTGCACAATGAAACACAGCAGATGCGGATGGGAAGTCAAAGGATTCACATCAATAGCCGTTCAATATGACATAAGTATATCTCAATCATTCATTAATTTAATTTAAAGCTAAGGCGCTGATAATTTCATTGGGATTTATTTCCACTATTTTAATCGGACTTTAAGTCCATTATTTTTAAGAGCCAAAAGGGATTCGGTACTGGTGGTCAGGGCCACTGCCTCCCACCTCTGAGGTCAAGAGTTCGAATCCTGTGTTCGGAAAGAGTTGGTCAACACTCTGCCGAAAGTCGTGGGTTTTCTCCGTGTTCTCCGGTTTCCTCCCACAGGGAAGTTGACAGGGCGGGTTAGGATAAATAGTTAGGAAAACTAATGATGATAAAAACTGTAACAATAAATAGATAATGTTAATTGATTGGGGGTACTGGGTACTAGGTACTGAATATAATACAATAAATTGTCGATGTTGTAAAGCGCATTTGATCATATACACATGCTAATTTGCGCTATATAAATAGTAAACATTATTATATAATAATAATGTTTCCACCATGTAACCACCATATTTGTCTCATGTTTGGTATAACCCTTTAATTCCTGCATTTATACCTAGATTTTTGTTGCTCTGTATATATATATATATATATATATATATATATATATATATATATATATATATATATATATATATATATATATATATATATATATATAGCAAAGTGAAAAGGTGGTAAACTGCCAATAATTTAGTGACGAGATACTGACGTTTCGAGTGGAGCCCTTCATCAGAGTAAGACGAGATGAAATAAAATAAATAGGGCTTATATATATGCCAAAAGGGTGTCACAGGTAGAAAGTAGCCAATCAAATGCACGGGAAATAAACTAACTAATAATTAATGAGATAGGAAAAGTTAAATCATTTGCTATTTTTAACAGTCGATCAATAAGCAGACTGAAGAGGTGGGAGAAATGACAGGTCCAATAGTCAAGGGGATTAGGCGATAATAATAGAAACAAAGACTTGAAAAGGAATGAAAGTGCATAAGCTAATAATAAAAAGTTCCAAGCAAACTAAAATAACAAAAAACTTGTAGGAAATTAAATAAAAGAAAAACGTTCGTTAAGACCAAGAGGATGGGTGGTGCCAAGTTTAAAATGAGACGCTTCTCTTGCCGCTTGCGGTTATCGTTGCCACCGGAGATGAGAAGGATGGCACAGACTTTCATGTCTGAAACCAAATGGTTGGAGCTGTTGAAATGGCGCCATTTAGCGATAATGCAACGCCCACTACCCTTGTGGTAGTTTGAGCACTCTGGCCCTATACCGCTTCACGCACTCTGGATGTGCGCATGACCGCCGTTTGTACCACAAGCAGTTGTCACCAGCAAACGCTTGTGTATAATTAGTTCTCATTCCCATATCTAGAATGTACCAAGCTACACTGATGAGCTGTGGAATAGCGAAACACGTGTCTGTAGATATTGTACTATTACGCTCCTTCACTTTGGTATTGTTGAGCACTCTGTGAAGTTGGTGTAGGTGTCCTTTAGCGATAATGCAACGCGGCCACTACCCTTGTGGTAGTTTGAGCATTCTGACCCTATACCGCTTCACGCACTCTGGATGTGCGCATGACTGCCGTTTGTACCACAAGCGGTTGTCACCGGCAATCGCTTGTGTATAATTAGTTCTCATGCCCATATCTAGAATGAACCAAGCTACACTGATGAGCTGTGGAACAGCGAAACACTTGTCTGTAGATATTGTACTATATATATATATATATATATATATATATATCGACCGCAACAATGGTGTATTAGATTGTTGAAATTCACATTTTTCATTGACGTTATTACTATCTATAGTAGAATGCAAGGACTCTAAAATTAAACGTTCACGTTTGTTATTATAACCTCGTTCCAAAATTATAACATCATTAGGGTATATATATATATATATATATTATATATCTATATATATATATATATATTATATATATATATATATATATATATATATATATATATATATATTTTATATATATATATATATATATATATATATTTATATATATATATATATATATATATATATATATATATATATATATAATTCAATCACGATAAAAACTTTTTGAAAAAACTTTATTTTCAACGTTTCGGGGTCCAGCCCCTTTGTCAAGAAACACGAGTTTACAAGAGTTCATGGGCTTTTATAGACAGGCCCTTATTAGATATGCAAAGTTTAGGAATAATATAACATGTTTATAAAGTAGAATATTTAAATAAAGTCGTCTCTTAAATTGAGTCCCAGAGGTGACAAAATAATTTAATTTATAAGCCCAGAACCCCTTCCTGTTAGTAGGTTCATTTACATTTGTCTTATCAATAATCTTTACTCTCATATCCTCAATACCATTGTGGCCAGTTTCAAAAAAATGCAGTATAAAGATACTCACCAGCTATTTCTCTCTGCCCTTTAATATACTTTTTCATGATACTCTTGTGGTTGTTGAAACGCTTTCTAAAAGATATAATTGTGCTTCCAACATAAATCTTGCCACAAGTTTTACACGATATAATGTAAATCACTCCTGCCGAATCACAATCAAATGAATGGCGCTGTGGTGTTTGATGTGGTATAGTTTTTCCTTTGTTAAATAGCTACTTGATTTAGATTTCAACACGGATAACGAGTTTATGGCTAGCTTTGACGTAACCTCTCTTTTCACAAACATTCCATTAGATGAAACCATCGACATCATTATTCAAAAGGTTTTCGTTGGCTCTACTAAATTTCATGGCTTTTCTATTGTCGAGTTTCGCAAACTTTTAGATTGTTCAACGGCGAAGTATATCAACAGGTATAGATGGCGTTGCCATGGGTTCTCCCCTGCAGGGATCTCTCTTTGCCAATATATTTCTCGCCTATCATGAACGCACTTGGATAGATGAATGTCCAGTGTCCACCTGAGTTCAAACCTTTGTTTTATCGTCGTTATGTTGACGACTGTTTTATATTGTTTCGTTCTTCCGATCACGTTCTTCCATTTCTTAATTACCTTAACTCTAAGCATGTAAACAAATCCTTGTCTTTCCGGGTCATACAGTAAATGTCACACTAGAAAACTTAGCGTGTTGTAAGCGTGTTCTAAGTACACGTAGGCGTGTTCTTAATACACATAGGCGTGTTCTAAACACACGTGAGCGTGTTGTTGACGTGTTGTGATATCTTAGACGTGTTGCGCCGTGTTGTAACAACACGTAGCCAGAACACACTAACGTGTTGTTATAACATAAAATGCGTTACAACACGCATGCAACACGGCTTGCTACACACAAAGCGTGTTGCAAATCAGTTAAAAACACACTGACGTGTAAAAAGTCAGACATTTTGTAACACACTATGCGTGTAAAAATGTACAAAATGACCGCTGAATATTAGTGTTTATGCGCGGGCACAGTATGGCAAAATGGCGGAATGTATAAGGAGCGACGGCTCGATTTTTGACGACAGTGAAATGATGTTGGAAGAATATGAACAATAGTAATAACAAGACTTTGACGAAGTAAGTAATTGTTGATTTTTCTGTGATATTCGAAAACCGTTGCCCGTTGCGTTTGCAAAGTGTTCGCAAACAACTTATACGTCGCCATGTTTTATCAACTTGAATTTGTCCACGAATTATTTCAAGATTGAGCTCCCCGATGCGTGATTGTGTGCCTTTAATATGACTCTTACTTGTGATATTTTAACGTGTGTTGGCAATCCTGCCAATCATTTTCAGTTTCATATTGACTTGTGGAACACTATTCGTGTCATTTTACAGTTAGTGTGAGAGTGTAAAAAGCAAACAACGCTTTTATTGAAAGGCGGGAAACGAAATAATACAATTATAAAACATGTACCAAGACCATAAATCAGTTTTTAGTTTTTATATTAAAGACTTCAAAAATGTTACAGCTTAACTGGATATATCCGAATTAAGACTTAGACTATTGTATACTTCTACAATAAAACCTGATTTTTAAACAATGTTTTTAATATGAGGTACAGGTGAATGCTATTCTATACTGTTGTCCAGAAAACACCAGGGTCTTCGTAAGCTCTTTCTTTTTCTGCTGAGACCATGAAGAAGTACCTTTCGAAAATCGTCCACAACGTCAAAAGCGAAATGCCGAATTTTAGTGAACTCATCAAAATGTTAACGGCAGAAGGTTTGGAGGAAGTTGCAAATGAGCAAGAAGGTCAGTTATTATAGTGTATTTTTGTGACGGCAATATATTTTTTGTTAAAATTCTTTCTGTCAATTGTGAGGATATACTAAGAAGCATTTCTGCTAATAGTAATATTAATAGTATAATATACTAATACTTTAATGAGTAATTGTTTGTTTTCCATTTACCGCACAAACGTGAACAGTCATTTGAATGCTTAAACTTCTAAGTTTGCGATTTTGCCTCGAAAAATTCATGTGAATTGACAGCAAGGCTTGGGCAAATATTAAGCTATGTTATTCTGTTTCTTTTTTCGATTTTCAGGTGGCAAAGGTTTTGTATTTTATATGTTTTGTTGTTGATCTTTGTTGTGTTTATTTTTTGTTAATCTGTTTTTAATTGAGTGCACTTGTTAAAAAAGTAAAACGTTAAAATGAAGGCTTTTAGCACTGTATGCTTATATAGGTAGTTAAAAATTATATTTGGCAATATATTCATTGTTTCAAATTCATTTTGGAAGAAAGAAAAAGTAACTATGTCGATAATACCACTATCTTAGAAGAGGAAATCGACGAGGCAACACTTGACCTTCTCACCTTCTGACAGCAGAAGAAACCAAACTATTGGTGTTATTATGTATTGTATTGTGTTAAGTGTTGTGTTGTGTTAAGTGTTGTGTTGCGTTGTGTTGTATTGTATTGTAT
>JAYKKM010000122.1:12500-22500 GCA_035772405.1 Chrysogorgia sp. JL179-B06
CAGAAGCCTTTAAATTGGCATGTGCAATATGGTGCAAGACTTTGGAGTTGCATTTTTTCACAACTATACAGCTATACTACTCCAGGTTGTGTCTTAAATGTATATCCTTCTGTCACTGAAGTTTTACTATATACACCTTTTTAACTGTCACCCACAGACACCATGCCAAATATATTATCCTTAAAGTTAAATATATAGGGTCATGTACTCATGTTTACTTTAAAATATAATAATGTGCATGTGTAAGTCAGTAAAAAAGGAAATGTCCTCATTTAAAACTAAAATTGCAGTACCTAAGGGTTGGGGAGATGCTTGAGCCATTGAACTACAGTATATGGACTACAGTCAGGATATAATATAAGTATATTATATAATACTATATACAGTATAATACTACTGTATACACAGCAATATAGATTTTAAGATATATAATATAAGTTACCACATTTAGTAACTGACAGACTACTGTAGGCACTTTGTCCATTTTAAATATTTTAATAAACTTACATAAAATATTGTTCCACTTATTGATACAGAGTCATTAATTTTCAGCAAGGACGAAAGGAGATACCCAGTCCAGTGTTTTGTAATAACGCTCCGTGTTTGATCACTCAAATCTGCGACCCGGAATCGAACAAGCCTTCATCTATGTCGACAGAGTGCTTGTACAGCATGTCAAGTTACTCAAGTCACCAGTCCATTGTCATAATATTACTGAAGCTGTTTAATATAAAATATGGCAAAGAAACACTCAACGCAGCTGCACTGAACGATGCTGTTTTGGTGGATAAGGCGCAAACAACGAGAAAGAACCACTAAATCGAAGAAAGTTACCAGGCCAAACAAACTAGGATTGAACTTTGACATTTTGAAACTAATAGATCATATTATTTGCTGATTATATTAAAATTTGCATCAAAAACCTTATTTTTATTTTGTGTGAAGCGGAACACGCCTCTAGAACGGAACACGCCAGCTTACAACACGTCTGTCGTAGAACACGCTTTTAGACATCGGCAACACACAAAGCGTGTCGAGCTGCAACACTCCAAGTGTGTCACGTTAAAATCTTGCAACACGCCAAACGTGTTAATTTACAACACGCCAAACGTGTTAATTTACAACACGCACTTTTGTCCCCTATAACAACACGCCAATTTGGGGTGCGTGTTCTTAAAACATGTTGCGTGTTATTGTAACACGTCATAGTGTGTTCTTACAACACACATGAATTTGGAACACGCTGCAGTGTTCAACACGCTAAAAGCGTGTTGAAAATTGGCGTGTTGTTACAACACACTTAATTCTTGACAACGTGCTCTAGCAACACGCTTCCAAATACAACACGCTTGTATTGCAACACGCTAAAGCCGTGTTGAACACGTTTGGCGTGTTGATATAGGGGACAAAAATGCGTGTTCTTACAACACGTTTGGTTTTCTAGTGCAATCGTTCCGGTGGTTGCTTTTCCACAAATGCTTCCGTAAACCTACTTTTACTGGTCTTTTGACATCTTTTGATTCTTTTATTCCGTTTTCTTACAATAGAGGTCTAATCTTTTCCTTACTTAACCGTTGCTTCAACATTTATTCTCCGTATGCTATTTTTAATGTTGAACCAAAACTAAAACGCATCCTTATCAATAATGGTTATCCAGATAAATTTCTCGACAGCTGTGTTACCGCTTTTCCCGACAAAGTTTTCTCTAAATCACCTAAACCACCCACAGTTCCTAAACGCCCTGTTTATTTCTCGGTCAACACTTCGTTCAAATCCGAACGCAACTCCGAAAACTTCTCTGATATGCCTATCCTCAAATTGATATTAGATTTATCGCTCAGTTAGAATTTTTTACTTCTTTTCTTTTAAAGATAAAATTCCCTTACGTCTTAGGTCACATGTTGTGTATAATTTTACGTGCGGAAGCTGCGGAGCTTCTTACATCGGAGAAACAATCCGACATCTACATATACACGTGTGTCTAACCATATTGGAATCTCGCCTCTTATACTGGGAAAAAGGATAGTAAGCCGTGGGTTCAATTCCATGCTGGAAGGAAGCTGGGCCTTGAGGTGGCATCTTACAAAACTGGTCCCGTTTGAGTCTTAAAAGATAAATATCATAACGCTCAAAATTTTCTTTCTATTATCTTCGCACCTTTGAGAAGCAACCAAGTTTCGGGTTTGTTAAAAATGCGATGCGACAGCATGCAAGCCAACCAAAATGTATTTTCCAACAGGGAATAAAAATCCAATAACTGAAAAGCGGTTGTATCAATAGAACACAATTTAAATCATTATTTACAATAACTTTAAAATTAACAATTTCTGTATTCTACTTCTCTTGTTCATTATAGCAACAATGCAATATGTTAGCAGAATTCTTGGCAAATCCAAGGGAAAATTTGGTAAATTTGATTTCCAGAGTCCTCCAATTGACGCCTCAGAAGGTTGTTTTCGCTTCAGCTATCGTTCCAAGCGATGGTATTATACTATACCTGATATGGGACGATTGTTTGTATTAATCATGGCACAAAACAATCATCAATTTCACGTGTGGAGTAAAAATCTGTACTATGGTTCTGATTGGACAGATGTGGAAGTCAAGATCGGATTGTTGCCGAATCGTTACCAGGTAACCAACATAAGTACTGTTGTTGCCGTAACGCAACCTCGTAGCGCCCGGGATGGGAGGGGAGTGGAGCGAGGGAAGAGAAGACCCCGGTAAAGGCTGGTCACGTGACTCCAAGGATATTGGATTATTTTGTAACCTGGCTTATTCTCGCTTATATCATCCGGAGGGCCGGATCGCTGTGTAAACATATATGGATAATTTAAAAATATTACAATTTATTGGAAATAAATAAGAAATAAATATAAGTACGGACTGCAGACAGACGTTGAAAGATGGTGGATTACTTCGAAAAATACGTTGATTTACTGGACATTTGTTGCTGTCATAAGATAAACATGATCAACACCAGAACAGTTCGAGTGCAGTCTGACTATGACTATTATTTTAAATACTAGAAATACGAATTCGCAATAATCCCCTCGCCCGCCTTTTCTATCCCCCCCCCCCCTCCCCCCTACGGGAATTTCCCCATCCATGGTGCCCATACCTTGCACGCCGTGGCATTGTATTTGTGTTTTGAAAAAATTCACAGTGTTCGTCGAAGAAATGTTTGAACGCTATCTCGGCCAATATTTAACCAATTTAAACTCTAAAAACAGATTTGGAATTAGCGAGTGAACATACATAACATACGTATTATCTATATTACGAGAACGTGAGTACCCTTCGTAAAAACGGTTTATGTACTTAGGAATTAGTCGGCTATATTATAAGCTGGTCACTACGTCGTATATTTGAACGTTATCTCGATCAATATTTAACCGTTTTCAATTCTGAAAACAGATTTGGAATTAGCGAGTCAAAATACATCACATATATGTGTCTACTATATTACGAGAACGTGAATACCCTTCGTAAAAATGGTTTATGTACTTGTCTTAGAAATTAGTCGGCTATATAAGCCGGTCACTTCGTCGTATATTATTTTGAATATCTCGATCAATATATAACCGTTTTCAATTCTGAAAACAGATTTGGAATTAGCAAGTCAATATACATACTGGGACTCGGATTTCTATTTCCTCAAAAAACTATGTCTCTTTAATCTCTTTATGAAAAAACCCTGTGAACCGTTTCGATTTTTGCATTCGCAATCATGTGACGGTTTAATTTCAATATTAATTCAAATGCTGAGTATCTAGTTACCAGGACCAAATTTTCCGATGTCGCGCGGACGCCGTTGATGCATGTAAATATATAAATAAACTCGACCTGCCAAGCCCCGTGATAAGGGACTAAATGCCGGTCGATATTAGCACCCTCGCCCTCAGGCCTTCGGCCGCCGGCGCTTCGCGCCGGGCGAGGGGGTTAAAAGTGTTGAAAGCATTTATAGGGATTTATAGGGATTTCTGGTGTAGTTTCGGTCTCGACGTTTTATATTCAAACTGCATATTTCCAGATCTACTACAGGTACTTTAATTCGAACAGTATATTGACCATTGGAGATGTTATTTTTGTAGTTATTTACAGTCTGACAAATACAAATTAAAACTGTTGTTTAATAGTGTTTTGAGTTTTTATTACTTATTGAACATATTACTGTCTTTCCAATAAATTGTAATATTTTTAAATTATCCATATACCGAGTATGTTTTCACAGCGATCCGGCCCCCCGGATGATATAAGCGAGAATAAGCCAGGATACAAAATAATCCAATATCGTTGGAGTCACGTGACCAGCCTTTACCAGGGTCTTCTCTTCCCTCGCTCCACTCCCCTCCCATCCCGGGCGCTACCCCGCCGTAACGCGGGGTTAGTGTCACCGCTTAGTTTGTAACTTGATGATTCAGCCAACCTGACTAGCGTATCATGCTTATTAATAAGTATTTTTTTATTATTTAAATTCATGCACACAAATGAAAGAAGTCTACTCTAGCCCTATACTTAAATTAACAAGTGTAAAATAATCAAAATATTACAAATTAAGACTAAACGGCATCTTTCCAACATCCATTGCATGAACAGCTGTATAGATGATCAATGGATATTGGAAAGATGCCGTTTAGTCGTTTGTAGTATTTTGATTATTTTCCCCTTATTAATATAAGTATAGGGATATACTTGTGTGCAGAAATTTAAATTTGGCAGGGAATTTACAACACCTATGAATGACAAATTAAAGTAACCTTGTTTGAACACGATATCATTACTCGCAACTTACAGTTTATCACACTCAACAAATAAATCGAATTTCTTTAATTGTTTTGAGAAAGCATTGCCTTCTTGTTACTCTAAATAAAAGGAACAAGAGTATTGCTAATTTTGAAAGTATAATTTTAAATACCTATAACTTATATACTATTATAAAACTAGTTTTGAACTCGTTGATATGCGAGGTATAGGAACGAGTTATTGGAGTGGAGAGTGTCACTCGCGCGCTTGCTATCTCGCTGTGGTGCTAACAATCGGATATCAATTGGTACAGTATCGTATCCCTTCTGCCTCATGAATGATCTGCAATTACCAAACTAGAATTAGCCATTACTTGTTATCGCCGCCGATTATTTGTTAATATGATATATGTTCTAATTAAAACTAGAAATGATGTTTTCTTTAATAGCAGCGTAACATGAGGATTGTTGATATAATTGTGTTTGCATGACGCCCACGCGCGTTAATCTGTCTAGGTCCTTAAGCAACATGTCAGTTGGCAAAAAGGCTTTTTATTATCAATATATGGTTATTTTATATTACACCAAAAATGAGGTCAAGTTCATCCAAATTGGTTCAGTAGTGCGTCAGTTTAAACACTGTAAACTTCATATAAAGTATACTAGAAATACGTGTACGCTACAACCCCTCGCTCGATGTATGATAATACTGCCACAATGCACGCAATTTGGCGCATCCTAATTACTATGTACGAGAAAGTCTGGTCAAAATAAATAGGATATCGTAATAAATATTTTTTTCAGTAAAGAGAAAAAAACAACTCGAAATTTGGAAAAAGGAGAAACATCGGAGAAAAGCCACAGCCGCTCGAAACCTCGGGTTTTGATTCTTAGTAGACAGAAGCTTAGTACAAACGTTTCGTACATTTTATAAATAAACAACCAACTAATTTTTCCTGTGATCAATTATTTGAGCTTTTATATCTTCATATATAGACGCCTTCGAAGCGACAAGCGTCCCCAGTTCGGAAAGTTTCACGAGATTCATTTAAATCTCTTTCATTTGAACAACGTTCGACTTGCCAATGTGATGTATAAAATGATTTTAAGTTCACTTTGTAAATAGCAAAAACAAATATCAAACTTTTGAAGTCCGAAAGGTGAAAACGAGTAGAGGTTTCCGATTGCCAGCCACCCAGGGGTTGTTTCATACACGTATTTATAGTTTTTTGTGCACATGTTAAGAAGTTGAACTGGAAAAAACATTATTTTTTCGCTTTTTTATCGCTTTCGGCTTTTACTTTCGAAATATATTTAGCGAAGAATGACGCAATTGTTACCATGGTAACTAACTGATTTTTCATTTATCAAATACAAACTGATTATAACTTGTTCCGGCGACAATATCTTTTGAAATACTAACTCTACGAACTCATGAGATGCATCAAATGAAAGCTTGAATAACAGACTCGGATATACGTACGAAAATATATTTGTCAAATAATTGTTAACATCTTTAAAAAAGCGAAAACACTTACAGGTTTGCCATTGAACGGCTTTTAAATTTACGAACTGTCAAATTTTCCAGACAGATGTCCAGCTTCCAATGACGATATATTTCGAACTACAGAAAGCTTGACTAACTGACTCGAACATACGTACACAATATCTTCGTATTAACTTGAAATTGCTAACCGATAAAACACTGAAAAGGAATTAAAGGAGTTGGCCTTCGTACGCTATACTATATATCAAATGAAACAGAATACGTACAAAATATCTTTATATCCGATTACTAACATCTTTAAAAAACCTAAAACACTTACAGGTTTGTCCTTGAACGGCTTTTGAATTTAATACGAACTGTCAAATTTGACATCTTCCAGCTTCAGACGACTATATATTATTTTGAACTACTGAAAGCTTGACTAAAGTTACGTACACAAAATAAACAGTGAAAAGAAGATGCCTTCGGACGCTATAAACTTACTTGAAAGAAATGTTAAGTTAGGCGGTGTATGCGGGTTTATTGCAGTACCGTAAAGAAGCGAAAAGATTAATTGTTAATTCTTCCAATTTCGCCAAAATGTCCATCATGTTTGCTGTTCGTAATCGTTACACGCTTGTGTGTTACGACACTTTACGGCGGTCCGTCCAAAGGAATGTTAGGAATGTGTAGCAAGCTACTCTAGAAACGCATGGAATCGTGAAGGGAATAAACGCCGGTCGATATTATCACCCTCGTCCTCAGGCTTTCGGCCTTCGGCCGGCGCTTCGCGCCGGACGAGGGGATGACAGACTTTTATCCGAAATTGAAACCAATTTTTGGAAAGCAATGCGTGGTCATCCCAAATATGGGATGACCACAAAAACAAAAACGGGGGACGTTTTGATATTATCCGATTTTTTTCAATGTATTTTTCCATCATATCTTTTGTGGAATTTTTGAACTGTTGGGACCACGTATTTTCCAATTTGATTTCTTGATATGTTTATAAATATTGCAGATTCATGATTTTTATTGTGTTCATCAAATATGATCTATGGCCATCATAAAAAACAGATATATCTTACTATTTTTATATATAATGTCTACGTATGTAGTATCTTTTATTAACCATATTATTGTTTAACTCAACTTGGTCATATGTTTTGGCTCTACTGAGTGCTGTGTATAACTGTTTTTATCGACACTATTAGCTACTAATATTGAATTATGTTCCTCAATAGTTCCAGCTTATGGTTTGCCGTTTGTTGCAAAATTCAACAATGTGTATTTGCATTCAAGAATGGATATTTTATTCAACTTCAACCTTGAACATTCAACTTCAACCTTGAACATACGTAGGCCGGCTTTTTCGAAGATGTCGAAAAGGGTGAAGGCTAAAAGGGATGACCCCTAAAGGACCTTCACATTTTTTAGAACTACTAATCCTAACCCTAATATCAATCCTAATCCTAACCTTGATCCTAAGCTTGTTCCTAACCTTAAACTTAGCCCTAACCGTAGCTATCCATAACCTAACGAAAAATAAAAAAAACAGAAAAAACAGAAAGGTCCTTTTGAGTCAACCCGCGACCCTGCGATGCTAGTGCAGTGCTCTGGCCACTGAGCTACGGAAGCCGTTGCCGAGAGCCTACAGTCACGAGTTCTGTATGTATGGTGGTGGTAATGCCGGTATAAGATTCTGGGTATATTATAGGTAATATTTGGCATTTCACTCGATCAAACATGTTGAAAGGATTTATGGTGAAGGAAAATTTCGAGTGTTGGAATACATACATTTTAAGACCAAACCGGGACCAGTTGCGCAGGGTCGCAGGTTCAATTCCTGCAGCCGGAAGGCCTCTAAGTTGCATTTTTCGCAACCTGTTTGGTCTTAAAATGTATGTATTCCAACACTCGAAATGTTCCTTCACCGTAAATACCTTCAACATGTAGTTTGATCGAGTGAAATGCCAAATATTACCTATAGTGGGAAAGTGGCTCAGCTTATATCTGTTGGGGCTTAATTACTGTATAACCAGAATGTATTTTCTGTTAACAAACAGGGTCCCTAAAACTAGGGGCTTACACTAGAAAACCAAACGTGTTGTAAGAACACGCATTTTTGTCCCCTATATCAACACGCCAAACGTGTTCAACACGGCTTTAGCGTGTTGTAATACAAGCGTGTTGTATTTGGAAGCGTGTTGCTGGAGCACGTTGTCAAGAATTAAGTGTGTTGTAACAACACGCCAATTTTCAACACGCTTTTAGCGTGTTGAACACTGCAGCGTGTTCCAAATTCATGTGTGTTGTAAGAACACACTATGACGTGTTACAATAACACGCAACATGTTTTAAGAACACGCACCACAAATTGGCGTGTTGTTATAGGGGACAAAAGTGCGTGTTGTAAATTAACATGTTTGGCGTGTTGTAAATTAACACGTTTGGCGTGTTGCAAGATTTTAACGTGACACACTTGGAGTGTTGCAGCTCGGACACGCTTTGTGTGTTGCCGATGTCTGAAAGCGTGTTCTACGACAGACGTGTTCTAAGCTGGCGTGTTCCGTTCTAGAGGCGTGTTCCGCTTCACACAAAATAAAATAAGGTTTTGATGCAAATTTTAATATAAGCAGCAAATAATATAATCTATTAGTTTCAAATGTCAAAGTTCAATCCTAGTTTGTTTGGCCTGGTAACTTTCTTCGATTTAGTGGTTCTTTCTCGTTGCATTATCCATCAAAACAGCATCGTTCAGTGCAGCTGCGTTGAGTGTTTCTTTGCCATATTTTATATTAAACAGCTTCAGTAATATTATGACAATGGACTGGTGACTTGAGTACTTGACATTCTGTACAAGCACTCTGTCGACATAGATGAAAGCTTGTTCGATTCCGGTCGCAGATTTGAGTGATCAAACACGGAGCGTTATTACAAAACACTGGACTGGGTATCTCCTTTCGTCCTTGCTGAAAATTAATGACTCTGTATCAATAAGTGGAACAATATTTTATGTAAGTTTATCAAAATATTTAAAATGGACGAAGTGCCTACAGTAGTCTGTCAGTTACTAAATGTGGTAACTTATATTATATATCTTAAATCTATATTACTGTGTATACAGTAGTATTATACTGTATATAGTATTATATAATATACTTATATTATATCCTGACTGTAGTCCATATATACTGTAGTTCAATGGCTCAAGCATCTCCCAACCCTTAGGTACTGCAATTTTAGTTTTAAATGAGGACATTTCCTTTTTACTGACTTACACATGCACATTATTATATTTTAAAGTAAACATGAGTACATGACCCTATATATTTAACTTTAAGGATAATATATTTGGCATGTTGTCTGTGGATGACAGTTAAAAAGGTGTATATTGTAAACTTCAGTGACAGAAGGATATACATTTAAGACACAACCTGATGTAGTATAGCTGTATAGTTGTGAAAAATGCAACTCCAAAGTCTTGCACCATATTGCACATGCCAATTTAAAGGCTTCTGTAGCTCTCTCAGCAGAGTGTTGGTCTAGAAATCCAGAGGTTGCAATTCTTATAGCCAAGGCCTTGGAGTTGCATTTTAAATAACTGGTCCTGGTTAGTTCTTAAAATGGATATATCTTTCTGACATTTAAGTTTACTACACTTTACTTTGACTTTCACCAATTGAAATAATGTTCAGGTACAGTGTCTCATCATAAAAATTGAATGATTTTTTGCTTTATTTATTTGTTGCTCCATGTATTCAATAAA
>JAYKKM010000122.1:27500-157500 GCA_035772405.1 Chrysogorgia sp. JL179-B06
TAGATATATATATATATAGATTATATATATATATATAAGATATATAGATAGATATATAGATAGATATATAGATAGATATATAGATAGATATATAGATATATATATATATATATAATGAGCTGTTGTACAGCGAAACACGTGTCTGTAGATTGAATTATGTACGCTCCTTCACTTCGGTGTTGTTGAGCACTCTGTGAAGTAAACGTGGGTGTCCTTTAGCGATAATGCAACGCTCACTACCCTTGTGGCAGTTTGAGCACTCTGGCCCCATGCGCACTTCACGCTATCTGGATGTTCTGATTGCCGGTGTTGTCCCACAAGCGGTTGTCAATGACGATCGTAAGTTAATAATTACCGAGTCAGACTCATTCAGATTGTTCCAAGCTACACTGATGAGCTGTTGTACAGCGAAACACGTGTCTGTAGATTGAATTATGTACGCTCCTTCACTTCGGTGTTGTTGAGCACTCTGTGAAGTAAACGTGGGTGTCCTTTAGCGATAATGCAAACGCTCACTACCCTTGTGGCAGTTTGAGCACTCTGGCCCCATGCGCACTTCACGCTATCTGGATGTTCTGATTGCCGGTGTTGTCCCACAAGCGGTTGTCAATGATGATCGTAAGTTAATAATTACCGAGTCAGACTCATTCAGATTGTTCCAAGCTACACTGATGAGCTGTTGTACAGCGAAACACGTGTCTGTAGATTGAATTATGTACGCTCCTTCACTTCGGTGTTGTTGAGCACTCTGTGAAGTAAACGTGGGTGTCCTTTAGCGATAATGCAACGCTCACTACCCTTGTGGCAGTTTGAGCACTCTGGCCCCATGCGCACTTCACGCTATCTGGATGTTCTGATTGCCGGTGTTGTCCCACAAGCGGTTGTCAATGACGATCGTAAGTTAATAATTACCGAGTCAGACTCATTCAGATTGTTCCAAGCTACACTGATGAGCTGTTGTACAGCGAAACACGTGTCTGTAGATTGAATTATGTACGCTCCTTCACTTCGGTGTTGTTGAGCACTCTGTGAAGTAAACGTGGGTGTCCTTTAGCGATAATGCAACGCTCACTACCCTTGTGGCAGTTTGAGCACTCTGGCCCCATGCGCACTTCACGCTATCTGGATGTTCTGATTGCCGGTGTTGTCCCATAAGCGGTTGTCAATGACGATCGTAAGTTAATAATTACCGAGTCAGACTCATTCAGATTGTTCCAAGCTACACTGATGAGCTGTTGTACAGCGAAACACGTGTCTGTAGATTGAATTATGTACGCTCCTTCACTTCGGTGTTGTTGAGCACTCTGTGAAGTAAACGTGGGTATCCTTTAGCGATAATGCAACGCTCACTACCCTTGTGGCAGTTTGAGCACTCTGGCCCCATGCGCACTTCACGCTATCTGGATGTTCTGATTGCCGGTGTTGTCCCACAAGCGGTTGTCAATGACGATCGTAAGTTAATAATTACCGAGTCAGACTCATTCAGATTGTTCCAAGTTACACTGATGAGCTGTTGTACAGCGAAACACGTGTCTGTAGATTGAATTATGTACGCTCCTTCACTTCGGTGTTGTTGAGCACTCTGTGAAGTAAACGTGGGTGTCCTTTAGCGATAATGCAACGCTCACTACCCTTGTGGCAGTTTGAGCACTCTGGCCCCATGCGCACTTCACGCTATCTGGATGTTCTGATTGCCGGTGTTGTCCCACAAGCGGTTGTCAATGACGATCGTAAGTTAATAATTGCCTAGTCAGACTCATTCAGATTGTTCCAAGCTACACTGATGAGCTGTTGTACAGCGAAACACGTGTCTGTAGATTGAATTTTATATATATATATATATATATATATATATATATATATATATATATATACACTGTAATTTTTAGGGAGTAAAAATTACTCCGAAAAGTGGGGGTAAATGTTTGTCGCACAAACACCCCAGTTTTGAAGGGTAAATTTTGAGAGGGGGTAACATTTACCCCTCTCAAATTGGTGTAGTTTTTACCCCTTACAAAGGGGTAAAGATTTAAGGGGTAAAAGTTACTCCAAACAAGGTGGTAATTTATAGGGATAAAATTTACTCCATGCATCTAAAAAAATATTAAATTTGCCGCCATTTAGGAATATTAAATTTTATAAAATAATGTACCAAATTAATCCAAATAATATACAAAATATATCATGTATTATTCATGCATATGTGAAATAGAAACAAATTTTTGCTGCCAAATCCTTTTTACAGCTGCCTTTCTGAATAAACCGAATCTATAAAAATAAACGTGTCCTTCCGTTTTGTTGGATAGCTAATATTAAACACCGATAGTACGCAGAGTGTAACGTAAACAATAAACATGAGGGCTGAGTCCAACGCGCACTTTGAGACGTTACATAACTTTTCTCCCTCGACATGACTTGTTCACTTGTACTGCACACGTCGTTTCATGTACTATATAAAACATAAGGAAACATACATATTTTTATATGTAAAAACTTGTATATATCGATGCAAGGAGATCCGTATAATACAGGGTTCGAGAGAGTTCGGACGATGTCAGAGACATACGTATTGAGACATAAGCATGGGACATACATAAACTTCTCTGAAACGTTGCTGCAGTCGTCTAGCTTTTTCTGCAATGACTTTTCAATTTTTTAGTTAGGTCTCGATTTGAATTTACCAGTCTGAGAGCATGAAGTTGCCATGTTTTCCGTGGCTTGTTTCGCTGTTTGATTTAACTTGTAAACATTCCTTTGATATATATATAATATATATATATTTGCTCTAACTATATGTTGTTGAGCACTCTTTGCATTTCGTAGACCAAAAAATATATATATATATATATATATATATATATATATATATATATATATATATATATATATATATATATATATAATATATATATATATATATATATATATATATATATATATATATATATATATATATATATATATATATATATATATATATATATATATATATATATATATATATATATATATATATATATATATATATATATATATATATATATATATATATATATATATATATATATATATATATATATAACGTGTAGGTTTTGGTCTACGAAATGCAAAGAGTGCTCAACAACATATAGTTAGAGCAAATATATTATATTTTCGCTTAGCTCAAAACTGGTCTGCTACAACTTGTTTCATCTGTAAAAGAATCTTCAGACTGCCTGAAGATTCTTTTACAGATGAAACAAGTTGTAGCAGACCAGTTTTGAGGTAAGCGAAAATATAATATATATATATATATATATATATATATATATATATATATATATATATATATATATATATATATATATATATATATATATATATATATATATATATATATATATATATATATATATATATATATATATATATATATATATATATATTTATATATATATATATATATATATATATATATATATATATATATATATATATATCAGTGTTAGAAACTAATTGCCTACATGACCACATGCACGTGTTACTGGTTTAAAAAGTCCTAAGGATATGTAATGAAGTTTGTCACTTTCGCAAGGCGTGCCACCTCAACGTTCTGTTTCAAGTCGTACCAACTCAAAACTCCAGCACAGCAACAAACTTCATCATGAAATTGAAATTTCTCCACTCGCAAGGCGTGCCGCCTCAACGTTCTGTTTCAAGTCGTGCCAACTCAAAACTCCAGCACGTGGACAGTGATTTCAATTCCATTTCTTAGACTTAATATCAATATATCCTAATAATTATTAATAATATAGTGAGTTTTGACATCATAAAATGGTAGGACCAAATCGCGTACCCATGATCTCCGAGTACGCCTTTCTGCAGGTGATCTGTTTTAATCTGCCTATACGTTGAGGAATATTTTTAGAAGATAAAAAGACATAATCGCGCATCAATGATATTAGAGCTTTTATAAATATTTTTGTTACCTATGTACATTACCTCAATAATAATGATCCTCGAGTGCAGCAATAGTTTCACTATATAGTGACTCCATTCACTAGCTAGTAACTGCCTTTTCTTCTTTAAGAAAATTGTCAATTGCAAGTTCGATTTCACAGGCAAATCTATATTTTTTATATATGGTTGAAAATATATATAATAATTAAATATAAATGAGAAAAATGTCATCCATTTTGTTTAAAAATACTGTAACAGTATAATATTAAGTAACCTAAGAGCAAAAGGTAAGCGAAATTACTGGATTCATTCGCATGCTTTTTGGCAGTTTGCTAGATGCTTGTCTTATGTCATTGACGACGATTTAATTAATCGCCCACGGGAAATTCTTTAAAATTAAAACACCTACTCAATTTTCATTTCACGCCGCCACTGACTTTAATACACAGCAGCTCAGCTTAAATATTAGTCTTTATTTCTATAACATCATATATTTTTAACAACGTTCAAGTTCATATAAAATCCCTGACGGGAATCGAACCAGTATAATAACCTTCTGATTACCGTGATAAGACGCTCTAATCATTATATTGAGCTAGAGCCACATGGCACATACGGCGCGTGTGAATTGAAATAAGACGGAATTATGAAGACGCGAAGTCGCCTACATTACGAGTATATGGGGTTATGGCAGTATGCCTTCTGTTTGACACTGCTTGTGTATCACATGAACATATTTTTGTACATTTTATATATGCGCGTTTCCGTATCTTACCTAATTAAGACGCGCCTTATGTGACCGTGGTATAATATAACTCGCGTCTTATGTCTCTCGGTATAAACATACGTATAAATGGCGCTAATAAATTCATGTTAGTTAATAAATGTGTTAGTTCGTAAAACATGTACACTGCTATCTGTCAGTCTCAACAGTAACAAACAAAATCTGCACGTCAACGATCATTTTCAAGTTTTACTTTATACGTGTAAATATGCTAATTAACGCGGTTAAATCGGCTTTTTGAAAATGAATCCATAGACATAGGGGGAAGCCTTCGATATATTTGACTTTTTCAGCATGGGAATGAAACTGATTTTGTTCAAACATGGACAAAAGGATATAACTGACTCAATAGGATAACTGTTCACTCGCTATGACTTATCCGCCGGATAAGCTATCCGTGCTGAATTATATAGTGAATAAGTGATAAGCTATCCGTGCTGAATTATATCCATGCTTATCATTATATAGTCTTTCGCCTTTATCACTTAGTATAAGAAGCAATGTTATAGCTAGCTAACGTTCATGGGCGGCATTGTATAACTAAGGGAGACGCGCGCGCATGAGTTAGAAAATCGGCTTTTGAACAACTTTGAGGTTATTTACTCACTGACATATCGAACACACAAGAATATATACGAAGTAATAACATAATACTTGCGCTTACCTTTGTATTAGCTCGATACACGTTCGCAGAAGGTGTTCAAATCAATACGTCTCAACTAGTAGGCTTCCAGTGACAAAGAAAATGATCAGATTATATCGTCCTCTAATATATTTTTATCTCATAATCGAGCGCCAAATCTTTTCATGCATTCCGATTGGTTCATACAACAGAAGAGGTTGGACTTCATGACTAAATGGTTTATGAAATAAATATTTATGAAGAAATGATTGGATACATGGTTAGGACAGAAGGATATTGTAAAATAATTTGACACCATAAATTCATAACTATAATAGGTTTTTAGTCAAAAATATGTGCATGGTGTGACTGATGGCGGATACACCAAATCAGATAAATAATTAGCGTAAGGATGTTGTCTGTCTCAACATCACGACAAAAATGAAACGCTAATATTAAACTCGCAGTCCAAGAGAATTAATCAATAGCGCTGCATATCAAACATTCATTCTAATCGCAGGAATTAATGGTAGTTGGATCTAACAAAATTAGATCTACCCTTAAATAGAAACATATGGCAAACAGATGTTCCACTGATACGAATTGATTCACGCAAAAATTAAGTATGTTGCGGTAGAGCGCTCTGTGATGACGCGCGCGCGTGTTCGTATAGTCATATAGATAGATGCCTTGGTGTTGTGGTATCTGCGGAATATTTTCGGCTAAGACCTTTCAGCAACAGTTCTCAATCTGCACATCGGAAGATGCCATCGTAATGACCCGAATTAAATGCACTCACACTGCTATGTTACACTGGCATCGGACGGTTGCACGACATGCAACGTTTAGAAGATATTACGCTTGGCGCAAACACACGAACCGTCACCACGATATCGATGGAGTTGACAATGTCTGAACTCTGAATCAAAACTTGATCCGACGAAAGTCGCCATTACGATGCCATCTTAATATCTTAATACAACAGTGAGAAGAGGAGTAATTTTTACCCCACTAGCTTTTATCCTCCAGCTTCCCGTATATACACTCCAAGGGGGTAATTATTACTCCATTTTATTTTTTACCCCCGTTTATCACTTTATCTCCCCAACTTTTACCCCCGAACGGGAGTAATTTTTGCTCCGTTTCAGGTTACCCCTTTTGCGGGAGTAATTTTTAACCCGCACAAGAGTAAATTTTACTCCCTAAAATTTACAGTGTATATATATATATATATATATATATATATATATATATATATATATATATATATATATATATATATATATATATATATATATATATATATATATATATATATATATATATATATATATATATATATATATATATATATAACTCGTGACTAGGCTCTCGGCAACGGCTTCCGTAGCTCAGTGGTCAGAGCACTGCACTAGCAATCGCAGGGTCGCGGGTTCAATTCCTGCCGGAAGGCCGCTAAGTTGCATTTTTCGCAACTGGTCCCGGTTTGGTCTTAAAATGTATGTATTCCAACACTCGAAATTTTCCTTCACCATAAATCCTTTCTATATATATATATATATATATATATATATATATATATATATATATATATATATATATATATATATATATATATATATATATATATATATATATATATATATATATATATATATATATATATATATATATATATATATATATATATACACACACATACACAGTATAGTAAATCCAAACAGAGGGCAGAGTCTGGGCAGAGAGTTTTGCTCAAACACTAGCTACTGTACAGTACTAATAATATATATAATATATAATATAATATAATATAATATAATATAATATAATATAATATATAATATAATAATAATATAATATAATAATATAATAATAATATAATAATATAATATAATATTTAAGAAATAGAAAACATTTTCCGTGTTTACATACTGATATATAAACATGAGTGGAAGTTTGGGAGAACGAGAAATCATAGTGGGAACACGAACCCGTAGGGCGAGTGTTTCCACGCGATTTCGAGTTCTCCCAAACTTCCACGAGTGTTTATATAACGTATGGGAACACGGATAAAAATTGTTTTCTATTTCTTTTATGAAATAACCTGTAGAAAGCAAATAAAATGTACAAATATCTTTTTTATCAACACGTAAATTCTCCTTACTGCGTATGATGGCACCGTGATGTATAATTGATGGCGTATGATGGCTAATTGATGGCGTATGATGGCTAATTGATGGCTGATTGATGGCGTATGATATGGCTAATTGATGGCGCGTATCAAGATGGCGTAATCCATCCATGTTATATAGCCTGATATAAACACGGTAACTGACCCATCACAGCGTGCGTAAGACACAACTTATATAATGATATATGATATATAATATATAATTATCATTTATAAATATAAATATAATATATAAATATAATATATATATATATATATATCCCGAGGGTAATATTTTGATGAATTCCCCGAGCTGAGGGTCTATAAATTATATATTATACCGAAACAATCTTGAATGCTGTCTTGAAATGTCTTGGAACCTCTTCGTGTTCCTCCATTGTTTACATGCAGGCTCGTCTTGGTTTACGCGCGAGTACTGGGTACGAGCGGGGTATTCGAAGTCGAATTCCACGCTGAATACGTCATCAGCAGGACATTCAAACTCAAATTACCCACTGATGACCTCATCAGCAGGGAATTTGAGGTTAAAGCGGGGAATTTGAGTTTAAATTGACTAGTCATGCACGTGGTACAAATCTAGCTCTTTGATTGGACAATTTATAGTTGAGGTATAATATAATATTATATAAAATTATATATTATATATTATACATTATACCTCGATCAACTATAAATAATTGTCCAATCAAAGAGCTAGATTTGTACCACGTGACCCGAGTCAATTTAAACTGGAATTCCCCGCTTTAACCTCAAATTCCCCACTAATGACGTAATCAGCGGGGAATTTGAGTTTGAATACCCCGCTCGTACCCAGCTAGGACGCGCGCATAAACCAAGACGAGCCTGTAAACAATGGAGGAACAACAAGATGTTCCAAGGAGTTTCTAGATGTTTCAAGACAGCATTCAAGATTGTTTCGGTATAATAAATCATTTATAGACCCTCCGCTCGGGGAATTCGTTGAAATATTACCCCTCGGGATGATATCATCATCCCTCGGGGTAATATTTCGTCGAATTGCCCTTGCTCTGGGTCTATAAATGATAAATACAATACAATACAATACAATACAATACAACACTTAACACAATACAATACATAATAACACCAATAGTTTGGTTTCTTCTGCTGTCAGAAGGTGAGAAGGTCAAGTGTTGCCTCGTCGATTTCCTCTTCTAAGATAGTGGTATTATCGATTTGCCCAAGCCTTGCTGTCAATTCACATGAATTTTTCGAGGCAAAATCGCAAACTTAGAAGTTTAAGTATTCAAATGACTGTTCACAACGTTTGTGTGAATGGAAAACAAACAATTACTCATTAAAGTATTAGTATATTATACTATTAATATTACTATTAGCAGAAATGCTTCTTTAATAGTATATCCTCACAATTGACAGAAAGAATTTTAACAAAAAATATATTGCCGTCACAAAAATACACCATAATAACTGACCTTCTTGCTTATTTGCAACTTCCTCCAAACCTTCTGCCGTTAACATTTTGATGAGTTCACTAAAATTCGGCATTTCGCTTTGACGTTGTGGACGATTTTCGAAAGGTACTTCCGAGTACTTCTTCATGGTCTCAGCAAAAGAAAGAGCTTACGAAGACCCTGGTGTTTTCTGGGACATACAGTATAGAATAGCATTCACCTGTACCTCATATTAAAAACATTGTTTAAAAATCAGGTTTTATTGTAGAAGTATACAATAGTCTAAGTCTTAATTCGGATATATCCAGTTAAGCTGTAACATTTTTGAAGTCTTTAATATAAAAACTAAAAACTGATTATGGTCTTGGTACATGTTTTATAATTGTATTATTACCATTTGCGTTCAACCTTTTAACGCCTATGTTTACTTTTCAAATGTTAACGTTTAGTCCCGCCCCCTGTCACATTTGAAGCATGAAACTGTCACGTTTATGGCATGAAACCTTAATTAACGTTCGCGAAAAAAAACAACATGTTTTGTTGATGTGCGTGCAGGGTTTGCTGCGCATAATACAAGTATGGAGATTAGGAAAGTTAACAAGTTTGGAAGAAGTTACGCTACGGGAGTCACACTGGATCAAGATTTTAGATGTTTCATCATTGACAGAATTGAGCAAGAGGGGGGCGACCGCGCTACTGGCTATATACCGCGAAGTTATGTCCAATTTGCAAACGAGTTTCGTGTGTCTGTAAATACTATAAAATCTGTGTGGAAAAAATTCTGCGAGGAAATGCAAGCATTACTGAAGCACAAAGGTGGCATGACACACGCTAAATTACAGGAAGATGATCTTGAATTAATCGAATTTTTAAAACTGCGATCTCCTTCCATATCGCTTTCCGAAATCATCCAGGAACTAGTACAGTTTGGAGGAGAACAAGTTTCAATTTCTTCCGTCTCTCGCGCCATAAAGAACAGGTTGCCTTCTGGTCAACAGTATACGAGGAAAAAGCTAACCAAATTAGCAAAGGAACGATTCATGCCAGATAACATATTTTATACTCAGCTTTTTATTAACTACCTTTCGTCAAAAGATCCAAGGAGACTGAAATTCTTCGACGAAGCGGGAATAAAAATTCCAGACGTGGGAACTCGGACGTATGGACACAGCGCTATTGGAACGCGCAGTGTTGAAGTAGCACGAAAGCAAGAGTCTCCAAATAACACTTTGAATTTGCTTGTTTCTCTCGAGGGCCCAACGTACTATAATAATAATATCGTCCGCACCAACACTGCACGTTTTCTTACGTTTTTTGAGGAAGTGAACGAGGCCGTCAACATCGACACTGGTCGGCCTTGTCTCGAAGTCGGGGACATAGTGGTTATGGACAACTTGTCGTCGCATCATTATGACGGTGGAGAAATTTTAGAAGAGTGGTTTGACGGCATGGGAATCGAGCTGCTGTATACACCTTCATACTCCGAACTTGGATTTGCATTTTTGCATCCATCTTTTAAAGTTGTTTTATCAAAAACACGCGAGGTTCAAACATCTAATTGATCGAAACATGTCTTCAAAACTCGAAAGCGTGTGCATGTTCAAATCCTGCAAACGTTGCATGCACGGGAACAAAACATGTCAGTATTTTTCCGCAAACGTTGACGTTTCCAACTATAAACGTGACAGTTTCATGCTTCAAATGTGACAGGGGGCGGGACTAAACGTTAACATTTGAAAAGTAAACATAGGCGTTAAAATCGTCAAGCTTCAAGGTTGAACGCAAATGGTAATATTTCGTTTCCCGCCTTTTCAATAAAAGCGTTGTTTGCTTTTTACACTCTCACAAAACTCTCACACTAACTGTAAAATGACACGAATAGTGTTCCACAAGTCAATATGAAACTGAAAATGATTGGCAGGATTGCCAACACACGTTAAAATATCACAAGTAAGAGTCATATTAAAGGCACACAATCACGCATCGGGGAGCTCAATCTTGAAATAATTCGTGGACGGCAAGTTGATAAAACATGGCGACGTATAAGTTGTTTGCGAACACTTTGCAAATGCAACGGGCAACGGTTTTCGAATATCACAGAAAAATCAACAATTACTTACTTCGTCAAAGTCTTGTTATTACTATTGTTCATATTCTTCCAACATCATTTCACTGTCGTCAAAAATCGAGCCGTGCTCCTTATACCTTCCGCCATTTTGCCATACTGTGCCCGCGCATAAACACTAATATTCAGCGGTCATTTTGTACATGTCTCCTTTTTACACGCATAGTGTGTTACAAAATGTCTGACTTTTACACGTCAGTGTGTTTTTAACTGATTTGCAACACGCTTTGTGTGTAGCAAGCCGTCTTGCATGCGTGTTGTAACGCATTTTATGTTATAACAACACGTTAGTGTGTTCTGGCTACGTGTTGTTACAACACGGCGCAACACGTCTAACATATCACAACACGTCAACAACACGCTCACGTGTGTTTAGAACACGCCTATGTGTATTAAGAACACGCCTACGTGTACTTGGAACACGCTTACAACACGCTAAGTTTTCTAGTGTATAAGTTGGATTATTCGGTATTTTATGATTAGGTAGGTTGATGCAGTCTTACTGTGTGAGGGGGAAATGTTAGGGATTGAACATGTTGTGTCTCTCACTGACAACAATGCAAGCAGGTTAAGGGCATGCAAGTATAGATATAATTTAGATAGTACATAATAATAATAATGTTGTGCTCTGTTGCATAGGGCTATTGTGTTGATTACCATTGAAATAAATATGCTGTGTGTTAATTAATATTATATTATAGCAATAGAGGTCTTCCAGAATAAAATATTTATCAATAATTATATATATATTCACCATTGGTTATCCACAGCCTAGGGATATGAGCATATGTTTTAACATTTTTTTGAAAATTGTGATATTCATTATGAATCATAGCTGACATAATGTAATAATGACGATTAGTTAATGATTTAAATCATACACAATTGGTTTCTTTCTTATGCAGCTGTCTGTGACAAGTTAATTATTTCTTAATGACCGATGGTGGTAACACCATGCAGTAGACTTATGCTGTACCTAAAAGTTATTTTCTGGGCTTTGATTTTTATATTCAAATTATTGATAAGCCTTGTTGAAATTTGAGAAATCGTTATTTTGTTGTGTATCATTAATTCTGATGAACACCGATTCCTGTTTAATGAGGGGCAAAAGTTATAATTAGGTATTATTTTACTGTCGAGAACAATGCAAAAAATATCTTAATTAATGCTCTTTTTTAGTTCATACTTCAAGGGCTTGACATAATTGGAAATGTATTCTTCCGCAACTTTGCTTTTTATCCAAATTACAAGGAGTGCAAGAGTATTGGTAAGTTTCTTGAATATCAGAGATACAGAGCTTTAGATTTGACGACTCGAGTATGACTACAAGAACAATATTCGTCATTTTTTGCTCAATTGCTTGCGCCATCTCGTGTTGACGTGATATAAAGTCGTAGCCGTTACTCATTTTACTACAAGATTTTCCTTAACACTCGTACTCAAATGGAAGATGACTACAATTTATCACGTTAGATGGAAAATGTCGTACTCGTAGTCAAATCTAAAGCTCCCCAATAACAGCGTGCTGACCGAGCGTTAGGTCTGTAAAGTGAAATGGCGGGCCCAGGCTGCATGCTTTAGTACGGACCGAGCGAGCTATGTTTGTTGCTAGTAACGGATGTCGGATATATTTCTGTACAGAATAAGCAAAGTAGGCAGGTAGGTAGGTAGGTAGGTAGGTAGGTAAAATCATTATTTAAAAATAACACGCTAGCGCCAAAAACAATAGATGATTTCCACGAGGCGCGTGTTTATGCACAAAGAATACTATAACACAAATATAAAGTATAGGTATAAAAAACGGAACTAAAAAACTACATTATAACTATATAACTATATACCTGTACAAGATACGAGCAAGAAGATGACGAAGTGAAACACTATTCAAGGCCTAATATGTTTTTTAAAAGTGTAAAGAGTCTCGGAAAAGTATCTTAACTAATGCTTCTTCTCACGAATGTGTTACCAAGGTATATGAACATTAGTATCTTATAGACAAATATAGCCCAAGAAAGAGTGTCGAGCGCATCGATGGTAGCGCCTGTTAGTACTCTAGCGGCACGAGATTGGAATCTTTGTCATTTATCCTTTATAATTTTACCTGAATTATTCCAGAGAGGGCAATAGTATTCAAAATATGGTTTGGACCAGACCTTTATAAACAGTTTCTAATGTATCGCTCGGAACAAAATTCTTCATACGTCTCATCGCGCCAATGCCCGGCCTTTTCACAAATCGTCTCAATATGTTTATCCCAACTAAGTTTATCATCTCCACCTCTAAACATTAAGATAAGTTGTTTAGATAATCGATAAGCTGTTGAGATCATCACTAGCATGCATATATTAGATTCCCTTTCTTGTTTAAAGTGCTGCTGCGATGAAAAATTGTGTTGCGATTTTCCCCCAGAAAATCAAAGTACAACACCAAATAAGTACACTCACTTAATATTAAAGAAAATCATAAATTTAAGGCTGTAAACTTGGAGCTTCTTTTCACAAATGGCGACAAACCGTTACAAAATGGTCAAATTTGCGAAAATAAGCCCAACACTCTTTCGCAACTTTAAATTCATCATTTCATAAAACAATTAACTGGACACCTCTGAATATCAGACAACAGAAACATCGCTTTATTTTTATATTTAAATTTATTAACGGTTTAATAGATTTTGAGTTTGAACCAATTAGAAATAATAACATTCATAAATATTTTACAAGGATCAGCAACAACGTACATCTACCTAAAGTCAATACAAACTGGGAAAAACAAAAACTGATTTATCACGCATCAATGGATTTTAATAAACTTTGACAATAAAACAAGAAGCACAAACTCGCTCAATATTTAAAAATAAACTGAAAAAAACACCAATTTAATTAGTTTCAAAGTGAATGTGAGAGCCATTGTACAGTTTATAATAGTAATGTGATGTGATGTGATGTAATGTAATGTTACGTGACTTAACCCTATCTAGACTAGGCTTTTTTGTCTTCTGGGGATGGGGGGAGGAATCTGCCTGCAGGTAATATCTCCAAAACTATCAGATGTATGCCAATGAAATTTTCACTGGTTGATGGCATGGTAACACTGAATATACGTTATATTTGTATTATCATTGCAACAAATTGTGACGTAATTATGACGTCTTCGGTCAAAAATGTGGATTTGAAGCAGTTCAAAAATTTAGATATGGTTAATATAATGTAATGCAACGCAATGCAATACAACGCAACACAACGCAACGCAATGCAATGCAATGCAACGCAATGCAATGCAATGCAATGCACCGCAATAATAATCTATAAAAAGTCTTCGTTACTTGTATCCAGCCTGGTACTGAAAGTTTAAAATATTACTTCTAGTACCAGTTATTTAACTTTTAAGATAAACGTTATTTTATGATTTTCCTTTCAGGCGAAAAAACGTTCTATATATCAGCATCCCCGTCACATCCACAAAATATCTCCATCTCGACTAAGGCAGGTTATTGCGACTCGTATCCAGTGTGGTATTTTATCGCTTCGACCTTACCTACCACCATGTTTCCTCAACCGAGATTTGTGTATTATATACTTCGTAAAGTCCGTGACGACGAATTGTATGGTGCTTTGCTCAATTACTTTTACGTTAGCGAAACCGATCACAATCACTCGAAACCAATAATCTTTTCGCAGACCGCTCATGACTTGTACTCGTATGTCATTGAGTTTGGATTCAGGTCGATGAGAAATACCATTACCAACATTTCATTTGTCAAAGAATTTGGAAGTATAAAAGGTAAACTCGACTGTTCTTTATAGTTGTACTTTCCAAACGTTCTTTCAGAGGTATTATTCGTTACTGCTATGGAAAGGACGTCTGTCACTTGCAGCGCGCCAAAATTTACCAGTGCGTTTTCAACCGATTGCGTATTAAGTCTTATAGCAAATAAAGTGATGATTTCGGGTCACATGTCATGTCCCGCAAGATTTTCCCTATATACTGGATGTGGTAATGTATTGGTTGTAATGTACGATTATTGTCACCCAAATGCGCTCAAGCCAAAATTAGAATTACGGCCTGCAGACGCTACAAAATGTATTTTGCGCTAAATGAGTAACTGTAATCCTAACGCTAATCCTAACCCTATTGCTAACTCCTAAAGCTATACATTTTCTGAATGCCCAATAAACCGGAATTTACGAACAAGACACATTATGTTAATATAAATTACCATTAATTATCATGTGTTGAAAAACTTTTTCTAGAAAAGGCCATCTTGCACGCCCGCGTAGCATATCTTGAACATTCAAAATGGCACCAATCGCAGAGTTGTTTATGAAATCAAATCAAATTTGGCGTGTGAGTGGATCTCATGTCCCTGGCGCTTTTTAATCTTGTGTTACCGTGTTCCCTGTTTTTCGATTGACGACTTCATTGGTGTTCTATGAACCATTTTGACTAGGTCGGACAGGCGAGAGTTATCGCCCTTTTAACACATGGATATATGCGAGGCGGGGAGATTGTGTAACTCGATCGATCGCTGTGGAGTAGCAATCGGAAACCAATAGGTACAGTTTTGGATCCCTTTAATGAATAGCTATCACTATAGAAAGAGGGCTGGATTATTTGTTATCTTTGCCGATTATTTTTTATCGTGTTGTGAAAAATATCTTCTATTTGAAAGTAAAAAATGAAGTTGTCTCTAAAAGCAGTGCAGTGTGCATAAAAAACGAAATCGGCAGAAAATTAATTAGTATTCTTTTAAAACAACACATTGTGGTAGTTTGAAAGACCCAGACACCTCCGAGCCACGGATTCGTAAAAAACACGGTCTTATACACTTAGGGAATATAAGATAACTTTCATCATTATGCATGCGTGGTGAAAGTATTTAAAACCTTTTTCTTCTTATGGCTCAGAGGTGTCTTAGAATTTCAAACTATAATAATAATAATAATGGAAACTTTATTTCAGAAAATCGATTGAAACAATTTTTCAAAATAATCTTAAAAATAAATCAACTCTGTGTTTCTCTCCATACGTAAACGTAGGGCAATTCACAGAGATAAACAGGCAACATATTTAAGAAGTTATACTATATTTACAATAAAACTTTACCAACTAAATAAAACAATAAAACGTTGCTAATAAAACTTTAACAAAGGCGGATATGTCCAGTGTTTATTACGGCGTATATAGATATAAAATGAAGCTCTCATAGCAACTTCCATGCACTTCGCGATCATTCTCTTATAGTTAATATCAGTTTCTTTAAAAATACTGTTCAAGTTTTCGATATGAGTTGTGACTAGACCAAGTGATGTTATTTCAATAAAATTATTTTTACAATGTCTAAATCTTCTCGTGCAATCATTCTTAATATCTATGTACTTATTCATTTTAAAGTTTTTACTCTTTTCGGTATTGGTTTCAAAGCAGCACGTCAATTCTAAAATGTAGATGGTGTCATCTTTTACCAACACGATGTCGGGACGGAAGCAGTGAAAAAGTTCACTAGTCTTGCAATAACCCTCAAGATCACCATAAATATTGAATCCATAATTCTTTAGTTGACATAAATATTGAAGCAATGTATAAAGTATAGAGTCATGTCGCCAGGTATATCGGCCTTCAGGCTTCAGCTACGGATACAGGACAGTTAGATAGCATATGTAGTTGTGTTTGTTTGTTGGAAGTGCACAAAATACAGGATGCAGACTCTATTTTCCTCCATCGATAAAGGTTTGAATTATTTGGCAGACTAAATATCAAAGCTCGTCTTACAAAAATGAATATATTCTTCGGCATTTGGCTACAGATGTTATGCCACATCGTTATCAATTTGGACGTAGATACTTGTTTGATGTGCTTCATAATCGTGTTTGCCATTGTTGCTAGTAATTATAGACCTTTTTAATAAGTCTGGCGTCAGCAGCCCTATGACGTAGTTTGCGGCAAAGGAAAACCCCGCACGGCCATCTCGTTTGTTGTCATTTTACAACGCAAAGAAGAAAGCCCAGGAAAATGGTCAGTTTTACGTAATTCTCTTTATTTAAAACTGAAAATACTTTCTAAGTTTATGATAGCTTGTATTGTCTTTGTTAGTTTTTTAAGTCTTACTTTAGTTTAGCTGGTAAACGCGTACATTTGGCGACGTACGAACTTTGCTCACTCCTCTTGTTTACAAATATATGCCGCAATAAAAGTATAATTTCCAATTATTTCTTGATGTTGTTTCTTAAATTATCCAGTCTAATAAACGTGTATGTGCAGTGCCAAGGTGTGAATCGTCAGCAAATTCCATTAATCCAAGTAATAGCAGAAAAATAACATTTCACAAGTTCCCTTCGGATATCGCCAGGAAAAAGCAGTGGTTGTCGAGCATAAGAAGAGACGAAAACAAATATTTCCAGGTAAAGTCGGTCGTTTGGCAACATATATACGAACGAGGCTTTGTTTTAAGTTGTACGCTATATTGTATTATATTGTATTGTATTAAAATGACTAAAACCTCTATATAACCTCTATATTTTCATTTGGTTATAACAGGTGAGAAAATACACATTTGTATGTTCGATGCATTTTAAAACTGAGGATATCGAGTTTAATCCGTTCTGCAGGAAATACTATTTGAAACCAACTGCAATTCCAAGTATTTTTGATTGCTGGAACCATATTCCTCATGTAAGAAAACGAATGCCGACCCGAGAAAGCCAAATACTCTTATGCGTAAAAGAAACAGTAATGTCGATACTGTTCTGTGCTTTCAGCAGACTAGCGAGGTTTATACCACGAGCAGTAAAACCCCTCTGGCAGCAATTTCACTGAATATATGTAAAGAAAACCACCCGGAAGAAAGCCACGAGCCTCCTGTTGAGCAGTCAATTAAACCATGTAATCAGTGTATATCCAATAATATTGCCTTGAAAAATCTCGAAGATAAATATAATGAATTGCTTGGAAAATATGAATTACTACAAACGACCAATTCACAGCTCAAAACAAAACTAGAGGACATTACTTTTTCTGTTGACTCCATTCCTGACGATAGCATCCAATTTTATACAGGTTTTCCAAACAAACAAGTTTTTGAAGATGTTTTAGAGTATTTAAATCCAGGAGTAAACGGAGAAAATATTATCTACGTGCGCAATGAAGGAAAGTCAGCCGACAACGAAGAAAAAGTTCAGAGAACAGGTAGACCGAGAAAACTGAAGACAAGAAATGAGTTTTTCCTAATGCTGTGCAGATTGAGGGTTGGATTGCTTGAAACCGACCTAGCACAGCGTTTTAACATATCCGTTGGCTCCGTAAGCAATATTTTTCTGTCCTGGGTAAACTTTGTGTATTTAAGACTTGGCTCTCTTGACATTTGGCCAACAAGGGAAATCATTAATGAGACCATGCCCATTTCATTTCGTGAGAAGTATCCGACAACAAGGGTAATCGTTGATGCTACTGAAATCAAGGTTGAAATGCCATCTTCCCTCGTACTTAAATCGTAAACTTATTCTAATTACAAGTCGGCAAACACCTTAAAAGGCTTAGTAGGAATTTCTCCTTCTGGAAATATTACATTTTTGTCGCAATTGTACACAGGCAGTATTTCGGATAATGAACTCACAGAACGGTGTGGAATTTTAAACTTACCTTTTGCACCAAATGACAGTATTATGGCGGATAAGGGATTTGACATTCAGCACTTACTCGATCCTATTAATGTTAAACTAAATATTCCACCCTTTTTAAAAATGAAAAACCAGATGTCTGCTGCAGAAGTTGCAAGAACCCAACAAATTGCATCTGAGAGAATTCATGTAGAAAGAGCAATTAACAAAATTAAGAATTTTCATATATTTGATAGAGTTATACCTCTGACCTTTGCAGGGACAATAAACCAAATATGGACAGTATGTGGATTACTTACTCTATTCCAGAAACCAATTATTTCATAAATGTTATTTATGTAATTGTATGAACTAGATCAATTAGAAGTTGTATTTTTATCAACAGTATTATTATGTTAAAAATATATTATATATAGATCATATACAGTGAACTCTATTTAAGCGGACACGGTGCATGACACCCCTGTAAGGCGGACACCTCTCTAAGGCGGACACATAATCTCGGCCGCTTCTAAATTACTTACTATAATAAAACTCTGTAAGGCGGACACCTCTAGCTCTTTTAGGCAGACAACAAATTTGATGTCTTGCTTAGAGAGAGTTCACTGTATATAGTCTTCATACACTTTTATACTTAGTATTTGTGTAATACAGCTCCTATATGTAAATATTATAATTATGGTAGTCTTACAAATTTAAAAAAGCAGTGGTGTAGCCATGCAACCAGTATGTATGCATGCAACAATTGCATGAACCAAGTTGCATGGTAGAGTGATGATCCTTTTAAACACCTAAAAATAATTCTGTACCAGCATTTTGAACAGAAAATTATAAAATAATTTAAATCTTATGAATCCAGAAGTGCCATTGCACCAATGCACTGCTTGCATTGGCTACACCACTATATGTAAATATTAATTATATACAGATGTAAGAATTACAATATATTCAATAATAATATTCTATTTACAGTAATGTACAGATGTAATAATTAATAATTAATTGACAATATGTCACCCTTGTAAAAAGTTTAATATGTAAATAAATTAAATTTTAACTGTGTATTACATATAATTAATAATTTTACAGAATGAAAACATTGAATTTGCATTATTAAAATAATTGCTTTTACTATTTGTATGTACAGTATATATGTACTGTCGCATAACTGTATATTGGTTCATGATTTACTTACAATAACAGGTAAGATGTTCTCATGGTAAAAAATTGTAAGCTGAGTTGCCATTTGATTCCAGAATTCCCTCTTGAAACGGATCCGCTCGATAATCAAACCTTTCTGGAAAAAAACAACAAAGTCACACCAGGGAAGACCACATATACCAAGCTGTCCTTGAATTTGATAATAATAGCTGTGATGTTCTTTCAGTCTTGGTTTACCATCCACTAAAGTACAAAAGAAATGTGGGTCCTTGCATGCTTCTTCTGGTTTTAGGTTTTTGAAACTGTATGGGCATTTTATCTCTATTATCCCTGGTCCATATATGCCATCAATAACCTTCCTATCAGGTGATGTAGATAACCATGGCATCTGGGGGTTGATCACTGTTCCACACTGCAGTAACATCATATGATTTCTTGTTAATGTCATGATGTTCTCATATGTTGCAGCAGCTTTGGCCTCATTATCAATTCCATATTTAATGGCAGGTATATTTGATATATCTCGCTGATTAATCAGTGTATCTTTTACGAATTTTTCATGTGAACTTGATTTACGCTTACAGACTGCCCCAACATTACTGCTTGTTAGCCTATTCTTGCGCATGCTGAACCAGGTTGGATTATCACTTTGCCCTCTTGTTTTTTGTTCAACATCAACTGGATCACTAATGGCCAACGTCTCAAGAAATGAACATGTGTTGGAAGTATGTGGTCCAGCATAGGTGAAAACTGGAACTTGAGCATGGGGAAGTTTCGGAAAGATATTATCAACAACCAATGGGCGTTTGAGATTAGAGAAGTTTGTTAATACTTGAAAGTTAGCCTCAGTGTGAGAAAGTTGATAGCTGAGCACACTTCCTAAAGGTACTTGCACATGTAAATTTGTTGGAGAAATATCTTCAGATTTTGAATTGCATACCAAGTTGAATCCTAAATTTGGGAATTGTTGGCTGAGTTTGTCTTTCAACTGTTGCACACCTTCATTACTTCTCACTGATGGTTTCCTTGCCTCATACAATGAACACTTTTTCCAGAAGAGGGTTTCTGACGATAATCAGGATTTATGACATCATATACCATAATTGGTTCTGGTTTTATCCCCATTGTTCTTGGTTTATGCCACTGCTGAGGATTGTCTGTGCATGTACCAATCTCAGGAAAGTTCTCTGCACCGATCTTTACAGTATGGTCAATCAAGTAAAGTAAAGCCATTGTATGGTTACAATAACCACTAGCACCAGCTACACAAGAACATTTGGCGTAAGTGACATCTCCATTACAGGAAAGAGTTACCGAAACAACATGAGGGGTTTCGTTCTTTTTTTGAGATTTGTAACATTTGCATTTCACATGACATTGGTGCTTGCTCTCTTCTGAAGGAAGGCTGGACTTTCCAAAAACATCAAAAACATAATTCTCATAAAAAAATTTGTATCCCTTCTGTAATGGTTTTTCTGTTATATTTTCCTTTCTTGAACTTTTTTTGGCATGATTTTTTATATTTATATAGGAGAACTGTTTGGGAAGTACTTTTGTAGACTTTGTCCATTCTCCATGGAGCTCATCAGTAGGATATTTTTTCTCAACTCCAATTGAACACAAAGGACACTTAGCTTTAATGGACCGTGTATAGCACTTCCCTGGGTCTGGATCGACTAGCTTGAAATTTTTGTCAAGGTTATTCCTTGCCCTATAACAGAAATGAACACGTTTTTGCATCAATTGCTGCAGGTTTTACAATAACTAATATACAACGCAATTGCTTATCGTGCACATTCTTTAAAGAAAGGATATAACGGAGATTTAAAACCAAATTTATTACCTTGATAGGAGCTCTGCTTTCGTCTCAGAACATCTAAACTTTAAATTTCTGCATCGTAACCAAAATTTCAGTTCGTTCTTTGTTGCTCTATTTACGTCTTTGTCAAACTCTGAACCTGGTATGTCCTCTGCTGTTAACTAGGTGAACGAATTGAAATAACAACTTAGCCATTCGTTTGACATATGTTGGTTAACATGTCAACATATCAGGCTCGACTGAACATAAATGGCGTATGATATTTTATACACTTACGGACTTACCTCTCTGCATGTACACTGAGCTTCAGCCATGATATTACTTCAACTGTGACGTTACTGATGCTCCATTGAAATTACTAATATAGTTAAACCACATACACGTTTATTAGACTGGATAATTTAAGAAACAACATCAAGAAATAATTGGAAATTATACTTTTATTGCGGCATATATTTGTAAACAAGAGGAGTGAGCAAAGTTCGTACGTCGCCAAATGTACGCGTTTACCAGCTAAACTAAAGTAAGACTTAAAAAACTAACAAAGACAATACAAGCTATCATAAACTTAGAAAGTATTTTCAGTTTTAAATAAAGAGAATTACGTAAAACTGACCATTTTCCTGGGCTTTCTTCTTTGCGTTGTAAAATGACAACAAACGAGATGGCCGTGCGGGGTTTTCCTTTGCCGCAAACTACGTCATAGGGCTGCTGACGCCAGACTTATTAAAAAGGTCTATAGCGTCTGTTCGCACATAATTCAATTTTGTGAGGTTGAAGAGGGTTTTAATTTCATTGTTGATGGATTTTGAAAGAATTTGTCTGATGGAAAGCTTGCAGAATTTAAAAACGTTGGAAACCAGCTGAAGACCAAAACCAAATTTGCTGATAGCAAGTTTTAAATATGTAAGGTTTGACCCTTGATGGAAATGTAGCCAACGCTTGACATAGTTTATAATCTTGTCATCCAGGTGTTGGACGACCCCCAAGTCTCCGAGAGCCTATATATAGATAAACGCCAACGCAGTTTACTGTACACATATTTGGTAGTAATCAGTATTTTATTTCTTGGGTGGAGAGGTAATCTGTGAATTTATCTAAGTAGTCCGTTAGTTCCAGTTCTAATTCTTTTTCAATTCCATCCGTTTCCATTTTGTAATTAAATTTCTTTCCTAGGTACTTAAATGATTCATTTATTTCAACAGCTGGAATCATTTGATTATTTACTTTTAAATATGGTTTGAATTGCGTTGCTTTTTTCCCGTTATGTTTGATTCCGAATGTGGAGCATTTGTCAACCCTAATGTGGAATCCTGACCAATGACACCATTTAGTGAAGACATTAAGCAGTGCTTGGTTATCTTCCTCCGATGTGGTAACCATTGCAGTGTCATCTGAAAATTGGAACCAGTGTCTAGGTTGCAAATAGTCGCAATAACAATATCCAATTGATCTAACGCGTTCGTCTTCTATACATTTTATAAGAGTATTTATACACATATTAAACAGGAGCGGAGAGAGACAATCACCTTGTAGAACTCCTTTCCCTGCTCTAATTGGGTTGGTAATAAACGTTTTTGTTCGAATGGAAATGGTATAGTTGTCGTACAGATTCTGGACAAGATTTATCACATCATTGGGAACATGGTGGTAGTATAACACAGTCTTAAGAAGGAGATGGTCAACTTCGCCAAACGCAAGGTTCATCTAATTTTTTCATCCATTGAGGTATATCAAAGTTTCTATGGCCAGTATTTGATTTTACCTGTTATCGGAAAAAGTTAGTGCAGGTTTGTTCGTCAAAGTCAGGAAGGACAGTATTCTCGTCCTCAAAGATTTCCTTACAATATTTCCAGAAAATTTCTTGAATACGGTCGTCGTGGGTTTTTTCAGAAAGTATGCGGTATGTACTTTTACTGTATTTTAATCTCAGCAGTTTACCGATGTATCGGATTTCATTCGTTGCCTCATCGCATGTGTAGGTTCTTTAGTTCGTTTAGATGATATTTGAGTTGGCGTCGAGAAAGATGGTTATATTTGCATTGAAATTCCGACCAACCATTTCGGTTTTCCTTATCATTGCTGCACGTTCCGAAAGCTGACTTAAAATAGTTCTAAATTTGGTCTTGTAAGAGGTCTATTTCGACATTAACATCCGATAATTCATTGTTAAAATTCAGTGTTGACTTAAAATATTCATTAGCATTATATCATTCAGCCGATGTTTTAGGAAGTTTAATACCGAGTTTAGCGATTTTCTTTTGAGGTAAATGATTTTGATCTAGGCATTCAGTGTTGTCCGTACTCTCATCATTATCAGATTGCGCCGATGAAGGCAATGGAATTGGGTCTTCGGAAAATAAGAAATTCAGATCAGGATTAAAACTAATGTGACAGAATCTACGATGTGCACGGACGGGAGAGCTCTAAAGCCTTTGCATTTCTTTCCGCAGTGACATTCAACATGCATATCATGACAACCATCCACCAGCACTTCTTTCTGAACTTCAAGATCATAGTTAGTCGTATGAGCTTCTGGTTGATTTGCTTCGTACTCATTATTTAAGTTAACTGATGATCGTTCAGCTGAATTGACAAGGTTTGGTCTCTCCTGGGAGGTAACTAAGGTGTTGCTAGGTGAGGCAGGGAACGGATCAATAAACACGCGAGCTTTACAGCGCCAAACATGTAATTTGTATTAGTTTTATTAGTTTATATAGTTGGTGTGATAATCATAAGATTTTTACCGACTTAATAAAATGTAAATGTAAATGTAAATGTAAAATACTGTCAGTGCAGGGGCAGTTAAATTTTCCAAACTTTCAACATTGGCACACTGCACACCAGTAACAAATCGCCTTGATTACATGGAGGCGAGTTGACTGAGTTGGCTCACAATGCTAGCCTGCATGCAGACGCTTCCTGTTTACGCTGACACCGCAAACACGGATCGCGAATCTAAAAAAATGTGCGTATTTGGTGCATTATGGGATATTTTGGGTGAAATTGTAAAAGAAATGGTAAAACGCATCACACGTAAAAATTAAGTGTTAAAAACACTTAAAATTAAACACTTAAAAATTAAGTGCTAAATGTTATTGACGTACTTGATGAAGCCAGTTGGCAGAAATTTTGCATTGCGCACATTTACTGCGCACATCCAATAACCAGTGTTTTTATAGCCATTATGCAACACTTTCAAAAAATTCCGACCATTTGATGACAATTTAATGCCAAATCTAACAATGACCGCTTATGCACTGGTAGGGAAGAGTTATTAAGGGACTAAATCAATTTTTTCGAGAACAGTTACACAAGTCTAGCTAGGGCTACATGTGCAAGTAGGTTTGTAAACTACTTGATAATGCAGGTTGAAGGCCATAGTTCTTAAAGAAGATCGGTGACCATGATTTTTTCCGTAATAATTCTTTTCTTCTGCCACGTTTACGTGTTATAACAGAAACTTAGAGAAAAATCAATTTTTACAACTTACAATATTTTACATTTTTGATGAATGTTTCTTCAAATAACATGTCAAAGAATATAGGAAACGACCTTTCTTTATCATAATGAACCCTGTTAGCCGTTTCTTTTTCCCCAAGATACCATCTTTTCTTGTATAAAATTACTAGTTGCGAAAAATAAAAATATATCTTTGTCAAAAGGTTCAAGAAAAAGTTGTGCAATGCGGTTTTTACTCAACTCGTAAATTGCTCACCATACTGGGTAAGAGGTGATCTTCGCTATGCCATATCTTCTAAACAAGGTCGGTGACCCCAACTTTTTTTTTTGGTTTTAATATAAGTATGTCAATAACTTTAAGACTGGGAAGTTTCAGCAAATTTTCCTTTCGGAAAGAATTACTGAGGAATTACCTTAACTACGATGTTTCCACGCATTTAACAAGAATGAAAACGCTTTATTACTCTGGCTACCTGTGGTAGGTTTCGGCTTCATTATTATTAGTAGTAGTATTTTATTTGGAAAAAATTGCGCAACAATATTTCCCGTCAGGCTTTTACAAACCGATCTTTTCCACGATCTCAAATTCAGGTTAACATGCTGTGTTGATATTAAGTAGTATAGTAAGTAGGGCTGCGAGCTCAATCGACCTCAACCGTGAATATAAACACCAAAACGTCACCAAATTTGGCCAAGTCACGACTCGACAAATTTGGCGATGTTTTGGTGTTTATATTAACGTTTGAGGTTGAATAAGCTCGCAGCCCTACTTACTATACTACTACAGCGATCGTTAGTCAATCTAGACACCCTTCGCACGTTTTCTACTAAATTGATGTCAAACACACGCGAGACTAGCGAAACAATACCAAATTTATACTAAATAGCGACTCTCGCTAAATTTGACACCATTTCAGCCACATTTAAAAAAATAGAGAGCGTCGTTTCAAAATTCTCACAAATTACATTTAGGAAAAATAGAAAGTGTCATTTCAACATTTTCGCGTGTTAAAAAAATAAAATGTGGTACGAGCTCACTCTCACATATTAAAAAATAGAGAGTGTCATTTCAACCGACGCGTTCTGCTGTTGTCTCAATTCACACGCGAAAAAAACCCACCAGATTTTGATTCTAGTGGTGATGTTTATCCAAATGGATAGCGAAATGGCGCTCTTTTGATTGGCTAACAACATTGACTAACAAATAGCCAGTCGTTTTGCGAATTAGTCCGTTTGCTCACTGTTTTCAGTGGTGTCTCTCACTACAATGTTTTTGTGACCATATGCGTAGGAGTCAATACCATTTTCTAAAAGGTATCGTTTATCGTCGAAGCAGGATAGCGATACTTTATTAATTTCGTAGCTACCGAGCTGATGTTTGACACTTCTAATGGTCTTCATTGTGTGTCGCAATTGTTTCTGCTCTAGTAGCACGCTTTTGTAATCTTCGTGTCTGATTACCTTTTTAATTATGTTCTTTCTAATACCTTTAGCGGTTTTCCCACCACCTCCACCCTCTTTCAAATAGCTGTACATTTTACTGCGCAACCCAACGAACTCAATAATTGACGTCCCAGCGCACTCGTCCTTCATCTTCCCAATAACTTTCTTATTCTCTCTAAAAAAGAATGGGCTGTCTGCAGGGTAGTCGCTATTGTCAAACTTTTCGCACTCCATCATAAAGTCGGAATAAACGTCATCGGTTTTGATTGAGTACAGCAGACTGTCAGTGTCGGTGAAGTGTAATCTGCAGGTGTCGCTAGAGTACTTTTTCATAATATAATTGTAGTGAAAATTGTACATCAGCGTTTTGCTCAAGTCTAGTATGCACATACCCACATATGCAGGCCTGTTCAATGTCAGCGTTTCTTTAACCTTATGGACAGCGACTAAGTTCTCGCTAAATATTTTGCAAGACACAAACGTCGGCTTCGAGACAAGCTTTTCTAATTTCTTCGCAGTGGTCACTAATCTTACATCCACACGCTTCCTCAAATTCTCCATCGTTTTTCCGAACACACTATTGTTCATCAACTTGAAAAAGTCCTTCTCAAAAGCGTTCTTAGCCGCAGTTCTTTTGACTGTGTTAAAGTCAATGTACTTACCCAACCACTTGGACTGGTCAAACTGTAGGACCCTATACACCTTTTTGATTTTCAATCCAAGATCTACATACAACTGCAGATTTCTATAGTGACACACATACTTTTTTTTGTTCATCAAATTAGTCACCAACTTTTTCACGCCGCCAACACTCACATTAAATTTATTTTTGATTTTCGTGCAGTACTCCGACAACATGTCAACAGTTATCTCCATCTTCTCAGGAGCCACCGGGTAATCGTTGTGTAGGTCATGCAAATGGGCTGGGTACTCCAAGTCGACCTCAAGCAGTAAACCTTTTTTACTATTGTTGTGATAGTCACATAGATTAACTTTTTCTATTTCTTTCTCAGTCAACCACTTGAAGCCGCCCATGGGTAGACTTCGACTCATTGCCCATCCATACAAGTTGTTGGCGTCAAGGTACATCAAATACTTCGACTCTTGCTCTTTGTCGTACCCTTCCATGTACTTATTATTCGCCACACCATGTCTGTTGCATATGTAGCTCACACCACCACGCATACCTAGTTCTACAAACTGGAACATGTTGATGTCAGACAATAACTCAAGCTCCACTCCAGTCATCTTTAGCATGGCGTCCCAAGCCAATCCAGGCGATGTGAAATAGTGACACGGGTCTAATTTATACTCACGATGACATGTCTTTCTAAAGTTCTCAAAAACGTCAGCGAGCAAGAGCACGTCACTTTTCAAATACAGGTCGTGGTACCCACCCATGTTTTTAACGTCGAAGTAGTCCCACACATCGATGGCGCGCTCATACATTTCTTCCGTAATGTGCTCATCATTCAGAATGCTGTAGAAATCTTTTTTGGAGGGTAGCTCGCGCTCATCGAATTTTTCAAAGGAGTCCATGTGATCATAGGGATAGACCCCCTTTCTTGTCATAAGTGCCAACCCCTCGTCGCGAAACACTTCTGACGTGTACTTGAAAGCATCCCTTGGTAGGTTCTTCACCAAGTTGTCTAGACCGCTACTCATGAACTGAAAGCTGTCCAAAAATACCAAGTTTTTTCCAAGCATGAACGCCATGTACTTCTCCATGTTGTTCGGTATCACATTTATGTCTTGACCAAACTTGCCAATCTCCTGCATAATGAAATGGCTATCGTAGCCGCGTAAGTTATGAAAGATCACAGGGATTTTATCAGTCAACTTAAAGTTCACGTTACACTGACGATGCGCGGACCCTCTGTACTTACCTGACACGTGACAGTGGTCTCTCACTCTAACGTCAGCGCCAGTGTACTCAACACTGCAAATATGACAACTTTTAGCCTCATCAAAGTTCTTCTTATCGGCGTCAGTCAGTATCATTTCTTTGTTAAAGTGACTCTCAGATGTCTCTTTACAATATTCGACAATTTCTAACATCTCCCCAATAAACTTGTTGACTGCGTTTTCACCGCGATACACTTTTACTGGCTTACTGTACTCGTTGTCGTAGCAACAAACCAGTTTATACCCATAACCGCAGTCAACGTGTCTCTGGTAAGCATTTGTGTAGCTACACTCGCTTGATGGTGTCGCTGTGTGCACCTTCTGTGTGATAGCCTCGAAGTCTGCGTACACCACAAATGGTACATTTAATTGTCTGCTAAAATTCTCATATTTTACTTTCGCACCTTTTTGTGGCATTTTAATAGCTTGCTTCCCATTGATGACCAAACACACTTCAATATGACTTTCAAGCACGTCCGCACGGGTGAAACACTGCAAACAATACCTACAAAAGTGCTTTCTCGCCTTATACTTTGTCTGACGGTACATGAATTTGTCGAAATCGCGAATGTACACATAATGCTTGTTGCCCACGTCATTAGTTATCAACAATAGGTCCATATGGTCAGGATACGCCTCCTTAGAAACGTACACAGGGAATGGCTGCTTATTTTCGTACCCAAAAACATTGATGCTAATATCGTTTGCCTTTTCGATCTTGTTGTAGTCTTTGACTGATACTGGGAAGTCGATTCCGTCATAATTCAGCTTACTGACATGTCTGACGTATTTTGACGTTCTGTCAGAGTTTTTTCCAACAGGAAACTTATATGCAAGGTGACACCATCTAAAGCACTCGTTGTCATCATCGTTATTTACGTTTATCAGACCCTTCATAATGTTGCGCAGCTCCTTTGGCAACGCAATGTAGCTACTCCCATGCAGAGGTCTGTAAATAGCGACATTAACATAGTGTGCGTCTATTTTGTCGATAGTCCATCCAGACCCCTCAGATAACCACCCAGCTATCCGCGTCAAAATCTGCTCCGACCCGCGATTGGCAACACCCTCGATGTCATGCTCGTTAATGACGACGAACGTTTCGCTGTTAAAGTAGGCAGTTTTGTACGTGGTCTTATCGAGTTCTAAAACTTTCTCAAAAGTGACCTTAACTGTCTCCACCACTTTCATTCCGTTGGTCTCACCTAGTTCACGTCTCAAAAGGTTAGTGACAGCACTTCTACTACCATTTACCTGATTGATGTCTCTGTCGTCAATCACCTCGACTCCATAAGACCTTGTGAACCCTCTCAGTGCTCGATCCAACAGATGTGTTGACGGTGCGAGGTCTTCGACTACAGGTTGTCCCTCCTGATCTCTAAAGAAGCCGTGAACGTTGGTCGCTTCATCTGTTAGTGAATTGACAACGGCTGCGCTCGTCTTATGCGCCCGTCTTTTTGTCAGTGGGTTTTTCGCAGCCCAACTCATTGGCTTCTATATACTACACTTGTTTATTTTTTTCCTAAACCACTCGTTGTAATAATTGTCACCACTTTCACACCATCCCAGCTTTGGGTACACCACCCCAAACAAATTATCGTCAAACAAGTCTTTCACCTTCCCGTCTTTGAGGTCTGACACCTTCTTGAGTGTCTCGACTCGTCTTCTATGGCACAACCTAATAATGTAGTACCCATACCTGCTGACATTTCTACCCTTGATCAAATTGCATGAGTGCAACACATTGACAACTTTCAGGAAGTCCTCTTTTATCAACTCAAGGTGCTCACCCTTCACGACGTTCCGTAGTCTCCTCCCCATCCACCAAGACCGTTTGTGAACGCTTTTTAGTCGCGTGAGTCTCATGTCGCTGTAACTCTGAGTGTAACCCCATTCGATGTCGCCACACTTTGGACACGCGTACCCACCGCAGTCACTTACGTTTTTCACAACGTCACAATCCGAGCAGTAGTAAATTCTGAAGGTGTCTCCACACTCAGTTTGCGTCTCACTCGCGATTTCGTCAATTGTGTAGCCGTAGCTCATCTGCCTCATAAGTTTGTCCATCACTCTTATACTACTCCAACATTTTTTATTGAGTTAGCACCCACACTACTATTCCACTACCCAAACCTAGCGCGCTAACAAACAATAATTGGTATTCCTTCATTTCCGCACTCGGTTGGTAGTAATCCGCAATCTTCGGGAGGTCAGTGAACACTCGTCCGCTGTACCGTATGGTCGTTACGCTTCTAAGTTCTTCCAACGCGTGGTTTGTGTCATTGATGTCAGCATTAGCGTCAGAGAGCATTTGCCGTAAACGCTGGATCTTATCTTTCTTGGCGACCTCATTCTCATACCACACTTCTTTCGCACTGGCTAGCTGTTCCAACGCATGGTTGTGCCTTTTCATCTCAGCTTCATAGCCTGAGTGATTAAATTTCGAAAACATAAAGCCAGCGCCTGCAAAAGCCACTGCATTAAATATCCCTCCAGCCACAACACTCACCATTAACTTACGTTGATTTGAATGGATCTGTCGGTATCCACTTTTTCGATTGCATCCACTTTACTAGCAGCGTTCCTGCACCAACAGCCGCAGCAAGTTTCACTGTACCTTTCACTGTCTCTGGTGTTCCCAATGGTTCTCCCAAAGCCTTTTTAGAAATCATACTCACTGCCACAGCACCAGTCGTGACAAGTAGCGCATCGTACAATTCGTTCATAAGTTCTTTTCGATCGATCGCAGTCATATACATTGTCGTGTGTTTTGTTCAAGAATCAAATGTGTCTAACGCTGGACGACGAGTTTTATGACTTTCTGACGCAGGTGCTGGTGCAGTACTCACAGGTTCTTTTTCACTGCTAATTGTGTACCATAGTGAAGCAGCAGCAATGATAACACCAAGTGTTCCAACAATGTAACCATAGCTCCACTCACCACCCTGTTCTTCGTTGACTATCATTTCACGCATTTTCTTTTCTTTCGCGGCTTTCGATATCTCAGCCAACTTTTTACCAGCAGCGACACGCTTTGGGTCCTTCACCTTAACACTTTTCACATCAGTTGTGATCTTCGCTTCAACAGCCGTCTGTGAGTCCTCAACCATCTAATACATTATCACGTGTTATCTTACTCACAGTTGACCTCACAGGTGTCTCACAGTTGACCTCACAGGTATCTCACAGTTCCAGACCAAACGCACTAAAAAATTAGGATTTTTTCTGGGAGTATAACATAATGACTCAAGTCCAAGACACCGCAGAAGAGATGACTCAAGACCAAGCCCGCCAAGAAGAGGAGATCGACGCAATGCGGAGAATGTCCTTTGTCGATGCGTCTACCCCACAAGGCGCCTCTGGACCCAACGTCCTAAAAGGGTACTCGCAAGTCTTCAAGTTGTGCGACCCCGATCGTAAAAACGAAGAGGTGTCGAGACAATTTGGTACCCAGATTCTCTATACAAAGTTCGCTCACGAGGCTTGGGTCGGGCTTGATGAAGTTAGAGCCAACAGGATGGTTAACGAACTAGCCAAGATGATCCCTGTGTGGTGTCACTCATCATTCAAACGTCTTACGTTAGCAAGTAGCCACTACTTGAACAACCCTTGCGAGTCCGCCGCTACACTACTCGGTAACTACCTCGAAGTGTTCTTGGCGACCCTTTTATGGAAACCATGCTCAACCAAAGCCAAAGCGTGGCTAGAGCTCGCCGCAAACTGTGACGTCAACGTTTGTAGGGTGGGGTGTAACGAAATACTGAGTGCGGGTGATATTATGAGTCACATACTCTCAGACGCTCACCTAGATTTTGTGCACGGCGGCGCGTCGTACAATTGTTACCCATGTGGTGTGGTTACCAACAACCCAATGCATCGCTCAAGACATGAGAGCTCGAGGTCCCATCTTAAAAACTTAGAGCTTCAGCGGATATTTAACAACGAGCAACAGTTGCCGCAAGAGGGGAGAGCGTTTCTCTGGAGGTATAGTAACCATGAAGAAAATCGGTAAACTAGAAATCGTGATTGGTCCCATGTTTGCGGGAAAAACAACAGAGACTCTCCGCAGGTTAGTCACGTTGAGTAAATCAGGGCTCAAAGTCCTCTACATGAACAACACAGGTGACACTAGGCGAACTGACCACGCGTTCTCCACACATCGTCAGACCATTGTTGTCGGATCAGACAGTTTACCTGCGAAGTTAATCACCAACCTTCCAAGTTCTTCCGAGATAGCTGATTATGACGTCATCGGCATTGATGAAGGCCATTGGTACTCTGGTCTACTCCCAGTTATTCACGATTACATCAAAGCTGGCGTTCACGTCATTATTTGTGGTCTCATAACAACAGAGCACCTAAAAAAACTTGGTGAACTCGACACGCTCTTCCCAATGGCAGACGACATCACATTTCTAAAAGCGTATTGCGTCGTTTGTCGTGACACTTACGGAACAACTGTTGAGGCGCCATTCAATTGGAGACACAACCCAGGACCATCATTCGTTGGTGGTGTTGAGCAATATCGCGCAGTGTGCAGACGTCATCATCCTTCCACACAAAATTAGGGGTGTTCTCAGATACCCCACTTTTTAAATTTAGACATTGGTCACATGAAGCGTCCAATGTCTCATAGAAACATTTTTTCACACAGTGGTCAGAAGGTTTGTGAAATAAAGAGAGAAAGTTTCGCAGATATTTTTTACTGAGTTAAAAAACGTCTTTAAAAAATGTTAGAACAGTTGTCGCTTCAAACGTCGTCTCAACAACGAGAACGAGCGCTAATTCGACTTGTTACTCGCTGTCTAAAAAGTCTCTTTACAATAGCGTCTCTCATGGTTACTCAACGCTGATTTATTTTTAAATTTACGAAGACAGTGAGAGCACTGAAACCCAACGTCAAAGAGATATTTTATCACTGTGGTAATAGCGTCGTCGTACGAGTCGCACAACAACGTTAGATAACCAGCGGACTTATATCTGAGCAACAGAGACTCCTGCTCTTTGGACGTCTTGCCTGTGCCACCTGGATTCTTGAACTCAATCACGAGCCCGCTGTGCTGTCGGTTTGCATTGGCAATAATCAAGTCAGGTGTTCCACGTTGGTAACCTTTTTTCCACGAGTTTATTCTTTTACTCGAAGTGTCTTGATTTTCACCACAAGCAGCTATCAAAATAGCCTCTGGATAATATTTCCTAAGAAAACCAACAACTTTCGTGTGAAGGTCGAACTCAGTGATCATTTTAAATTGATTGTGTTTGAGACCAACGTCAGCTAAACTTTTTCTAACGCTTGGTAAGACCTCTGAGTGCACCCACCTTCCAAAGTGTTTCGCACGCTCCATTTTACTCGAGAACACTAACGAGTAGACACCAAGTTCGTTGATAAACGAGGCTTGCTCTATCTTCATTTTACAATCAGGTTCGACGTGGTCATTGACTGCATCTTTTGGTCGAGCATAACCTAGAGCGCTCGCGACTTCTTTCGCTTTGAACCATATATCGCCGTTGTCCATGACCGTCGTGATTTGGTGACCATCGAAGTCGAATAATCGAAGCACTGTGGAGGTCATCACTATATTATAGTCTCCTACAAAAAAAACTACTCGACATAGGTGTCAGGTTTTTTATAGATCTGGTTTGTTGTGTACCAATGCAGCAAATACGTTTTATTAGTCCTCAGTTTTCTACGTCGTCTGAAAAAGTTTCTAATGTTACGAATCAGTTTTCTAAGCCAACCCATCACATAACTTAGGTCACGTCTCCTACCACTCCTACTTTGTCTGATTCTGCGGGTAACATAATAGGTTTGCCGTAAGTCTTTTTAGACCTCATACCAATCTCAGCGTGGAGATCGAGAGTAACGTCACCGCGGCCAAATGACCCACCAGCTTTGAACATGTGATCAGTCGTCTTATTTATTTTATATATTTCATGAGGTCTCGAAATACATGCTCCCATTTACTTTACACCATATTCCTTCATCATTTCTCCACCCATGACTATAATGTCTCGGTTCGTCATGTAACCACTCACAATTTTCACACCGTAGAACTCTATCAACGATGGGTATGCATAAGGTGCGAGTGGTATTCTTGGTCGATGTATTCCAAAAATTGTTCCATAAGGTGTGCCTATCTTTTTCATATTCGCTACGAAGTCTGAATCGGTTGACTTAACGTTGTTGACCCTGACATGTGAATTGCTCATTTGCCAGTGTATCGATATCATATGCATTTTACTTATGTCAATAATACTCGGAATAGTGCATACTCTCTCCATCGCTGGGATGCTACCACCATACGCGAGTCCATTGGTCATACCAGTCTTGTACCCTATGAACTTATCCCACTGACCATCGTCGTTTGATATAATTGTCTCCCAATTTGATCCAGCGGTGCGAGTAGGTAACCTCACCACAACAAAAATAGAGAGATCACACCATTGCATACTGGGGCAATTAAAATGAAGACCTGACTCAAGTGGGATTGGTGTTAACACAGGCGACAGAAAACTTTGGCTTACACCGCTGATGCCGACAATAGGACCATAAGCCGGGTTGTTTTGCACTAATTTACTTGTTTCACCAATGGCTTTCACTTTGTTTGAACCATTGGTGTGAAATTCCACGTTTTTCAAGGCGTGTGTGCTAACGTTGAAGTTGAGCACAACATTATAGGACTGACTCTTGAGGAAACCTGATAGTAATTGCTCTAGAGTTCTTTTATTCGCGGCATCTGAGTCATCGACTGGGTCTGCTACGTTTTTTATTGCTGAGCCTTGCATGTCTATTATTCCAGACATCCTTCCACCGGTCGCGCTTAATTTAGGATCCTCGTCCAGATGCCTTTTCGTTCTCTTCAGTATTTTATCGTGAGGGTCGTCAGACTCATACCCATAGTTTAGACTCATTACTACTTCAAGGTGTATTTGGTTAGTAGATAGCCAGAGACTGCTGAGAACCCCAAGATTATCACCAGCGTTGTCGTGTCTGACTTACTTGTGGTAGTGACCACTGTTTTTCTCACAGGAAGTGGTGTCACGTTTTCTTGGTAAACTTTTTTAGCCACAGTCGTTGGTACCACCACCACACTTTCTTGGTGAGCTTTTTTCTTCACAATCGTTGACGCTACTAGGGAGTGAGTCACCACATTTTCTTGGTGGACTTTTTTAGCCGTAATTGTTGGTGTTGTTGCATTCAAGCTAGTGTTCACTCCAAATCTCATGGACTCTGTAGCAATCTTTAATAAGTTGTTGTACCCAGCGATTTTATTCTTGAGTATCACTAGGTTACTTGGCATTAACCATGTACTTGGCGACACTGCAAGATTTTGAACAACGTTGGTGTCTCTAATCGATTTATTCATGTTGAGAATCCATGTTGATACGTCATACTGAATAACACTGTCAGAAAACAACTTGCGGAATTCTTGTTGGGTCTCTAGACTTCCTGCAGAACCACCAACGACTGATACACGTGTTCTCGCTTGCGCACCAAGTGTGGAGTACACAAAGGACTCTATGCTCTGATTTAGATATTGCAGTCCAATGTTGGTAAAGCCGTCTGACAATCGCGCTACGTATCGTTTGTAATCGTTCTGAACGTCGTTGAGTGTGAAGACTCTGGTCTCACCTGTTGTACCATCGCTCAGGACTTTATTCTGGTAGTAGTGCCTTCTGGGAATCTTGGAAATCTTACCATACAATTCAGAAGCGTTGAATTCTCTACTTATTGATTTCATGGTCTCACCACCTTCCATTCTTCTGAGAAGTCTCCTAATGGTGAAGTACAAATGAAATCTCATCACACTTGTGACCACAGGGTGAACTTCTTGCGATACTGATAAATGTTGCAGTGACACCCCACAACAGAAACTCGCACAATACGTCGCAAACACAACGCGATAGTAAGATTCGCTGTCATCCCACTCTGATTTTGTCTTTGACGTGGTGACTCGCAAGACTGGCAGCTTTGACATGAAGTAGCTATTTTGGTTAACAAAAACTTTAAAGTTGTTCACTGGATAATTTAACACATTTTCTGTTGGATAACCATCCCAAAGTCCCCAGTGGTTCTTGCGACCTTTTGGCAATGGTTGGATAGCCCCACCACCTTGCCATATTATTGGGAACTTACTATTGTGTAACCACTTCCACATGCTTTTATCATTTTTGAAGGTTGTGCTGGTTATGTCTGTGCTAAGGATGTCGTTGTTTCTGAAATATATGTCGACACTCATGATCTTACCATCTTGCAAAATATTTGGATAGAACTCAAACTTGCTTAAAGTGGCGTGAGGGTACTTTTTGATGAGGTCTGCCTTTGCGTTGTGTGCAGCCTTCGACGTGTTAGCCATCGCGCGTTTGTAGTACTTTCCATAGTACTCACGAAGGGCTTTCTGCATATATAATATACCATATGTTACACATAACACATGCTACATTATATATGGTCAGGGTTGTAGTATTGATTAGAGGCCCAACGGAAACTGTGGATCTACCAGAGGCACTTTTGACGTTTGGCTCAGATCCTCACTTACTAGTAAAAAAAGCGACCATCTTTTGGGACTACGTTAACGTGGAGACCGGTGTGAATGATGAAATAAGTTACAACAGCAACAAACACGTTTTTGGGTCTGGGTACCACACTTTTAAAATGATCGCCGACGAGTTGAAAGGATTAGGGGCTATCGAGCTAGTAGCCAACAAACACAATTCAAAGTGTGCGATAAGAACTGACCAACAATTAGAGTTGTTTAAATTTGGAGAACTCTTAGGGTTCAATGATAACACAACGATAAGTAGTAGTGGTTTGGTCAGCCCTAATGTTGTGGACGTTAACAAAGGGTTGAAGTACGTACAAGTAGGTTGTAGCATTGTGAACAGACCTGAGAATATTGTTAATGGTAGCAAAAGCGAGGTTATCGTCGAATTGCCATTGACCACCACCCAACCACTGAAGAGCTCCGTTCAACAATTCTTCAACATTGAGTCGAAGGTGTCGATAAACAAAGGCGCTTTTACGCAGTTAGTTTTTAGCGTGACTGACCAAGATGGTGGTGGTGTCAACGTTGGTGACATATTGTTGGATTTGTATGCAACGCTAGAGTAGCTAACATTAAACGCGTGCTAAAGTAATGAGTCTAAACTATGGGTTCGACTCTGGTGGTTACACTGAAAAGCGACGTGCACACAACAACCCTCAAAAGTTGATGGTGCTCGTTGAGGGTGTGGAGAAAGTCATGACTTTTGACCATAGTGTGGTAGTCGCACACGATAACCCACACATTGTAGTTAAGACAGCCACTGTGTTTTGGAACTATGAAAATGTGGTGAGTAACACCACTATGCGACTCACCAATTTTCCCTCAGGGATAGTAATACAGGATATTCGAGTGGACGGGGGCTATTACGAGTTCGACGCGTTGGTTAGAACTCTACGACACGCGCTCAAGACGCATGATGTAGACCTCATGGTGGAGAAACTGATAGCCACAGGTAAAAGTAGGGTCAAAAGTCAGTCTTTGGATAGGTACTTCGGGGTCGACACGAAGCTTATGCTAGGTGACATCGGGCTTTTGTTTGGTTTTGCTAAGGACGTGGGGATTGTGTCAGATGATAAGTGGCATGACAGTCCAAACAAGATTGACATGAATAGAGGTCTAAAGTATGTAGAGGTCTCGTGCGACGCTGTCGAGACGGAGAGCAACGTGGGCACCGATGGGAGTCGTAGCGATGTGATCACAACGTTGCCAATACCCACCGAGCAGTCTCTTGATGGAGGGGCGCAACATTATGTATACGTCGACTCCAAGGCGAGAATTAAAAAAGGTATTTACTCAAGTATGACGTTTCGTGTTAAACCAAACAATGGTGACGCTGACGTTGGTGTAGTGCTATTGGAACTGTATATTGTGTGAATTATGTGAAGCTTGGTGTGTAGCCTTCGGTGTGTTTGCCATCGCACGCTTGTAGCACTTTCTGCATAAAATATACCATATGTTTATACATAATGCGAAAGTTGACGGTGTTCATTGAAGGTGTAGAAAAAGTTGTGTCCTTTGACAACGCGATGATGATCGTGAGTGATAACCCATGCATTATGGTTAAGACAGCCACTGTGTTTTGGAACTACGACAACGTACTGGCAAACACAATCGACTTCGAGTCCAATGGTGGTTCCTTACGGTTCTCGATACCTCAAGGACACTATGACTTCAACGCGTTGGTGTCCCGTATGAAACATACCCTAAAATTTGAGATAGAAAGACTCCCATTCTCAGGTAAGTGTAGAATCAAGGCTAGTCTCCCGTTTCGATTGCTGGAGGTCGGGCCTCTTCTCGGCTTTGCAGAGGGTACGTCAATCCCAAAGGATGGCGCGTGGCATGTCAGCCCAAACGAGGTCGACATGTACAGAGGTTTGAGGTATATAAAAGTTTCGTGTGACATTGTTGAAACCGAAAGCAACGTGGGTATTGATGGGAAGCGCAGCGATGTGATCACAACGTTGCCGATACCCACCGAACAGTCTTTGAAAGGGTCAGTGCAACGCCATGTGGACATCGAGTCTAAGGTGAGTATTAAAAAAGGTGCTTACTCAAGTATGACATTTCGCGTCAAACCAAATAATGATGGTCCCAAAATTGGCGCGGTGCTATTGGAACTGTATATTGTGTGAATTATATGGAACTCGGTGTGGAAACAGAACAAGGGTTGAGAGACATTTACTATAATCCTAAGACGGGGTACACTGGTGCAGAGAGGTTGTATCAAAGTGCATTGGGAGACGGATTGAAAGTGACTAGAAAAACAGTGAAAGAATGGTTGACAGCGCAGGACACCTACACTAGGTACAAACCTATTGTGAGAAGGCACAAGTTCCGTGCGACTTTTGTTGGATTTCTTGGTGAAGAGCTCCAAATGGACTTAGTGGACATGAGTAAGTATTCAAAACAGAATGGTGGATATTATTGGATATTGACAGGTATTGAAATATTGAGTAGATACGCTTTTGGCATTGCAGTTTATAGAAAAGACACTAAGAACATGACTAAGACTGTTGGAAAATTGCTGAACGACTTCAAAGATCGGTTTGGGACCACACCTAAGTTAGCACAATTCGATGATGGACTTGAGTTCTACAACGTTGGTGTGAAAAGTTTGCTGAAAAAACATGGTGTTGAATATTTCAGCACTAAGAGTGATAAAAAGGCTGCTGTTGTTGAGCGTTTTAATAGAAGTCTCAAGAGTATTATGTGGAAGTACTTTTACACCCGTGGAACGTACAAATGGATTAACGTTCTCGACCAGTTTGTGAGCAATTATAATAGCAATGTGAATCGAAGCATTATGATGAAACCGAAGGATGTCAATAAGTCAAATGAGGGTGAAGTGTGGACCACTTTGTTTGGTCATCATTTTGCAGACACCCCATTGCCAAAGTTTAGAGTTGGTGAGTCAGTGAGAATTAGTAAGTACAAGAGTGTGTTCACAAAGGGCTATGAAGCCAACTTCACTGAAGAGCTGTTTAAAGTGGTGAAGGTTACTCGTGGCGATCCGAATGTGTACGAAATTGAGGATATAAGCGGTGAACAGATTATTGGTAAATTTTATGAGCAGGAATTATCGCTGGTTAATAAGAAACCTGGTGACGATGTGTACAGAGTTGAAAAGGTGTTGAAAAGAAAGAAAGTCAGAGGGAAGAAGATGGCGCTGGTCAAATGGTTGGGTTATGAGAGCAAACATAATTCGTGGATACCAGAAAGCGATATTCAAAATGTGAGCTAGTGTAATATGGCTGAAGGCGGCTTCGACGACCTCGAGACGGAGGGCTCTAATGAATACAAAGATCTCACTGACGATGAACTAGAGTATAGTTACGAAAAAGCCATTCAAGAGCGCAAGCTAATTGGGGGTGATCCAAACGCCTCAATGTTTAGGATAACTAGACTAACTAAAGTGATGGGTGGACTAAAAGTCGAGCGTAATAGAAGACTTCGTCAACGTATGTGGAGGTTTTTTAGTGATCCCACAACGCGGACTAGTGACAACGTAAAAGACCGTGAAGAAGACGCGAGGAGTATGCCATTGTTAGACACCACACCCACAGAGCACGAGTCGATACCTGGACTAACACCAAATGAAAACCGTGAATTGAATGGTGCGCTCAACCCAAGTGTGGTGCCTGAATTAAGAACAGGTGACACTGGTGCACTACAAATAGAAGCGGATCACTATCAAGAAGCGATAGGCGAAACGAATGAAAGAATAGCAGAGCTCGCAGTAAAAGACCTCACGGTTGAGGAGCACGAAGAGTTCATCAGTCTAGCTGAAAGAACGATTGGACTTGAAGAGGCTAGAGACACGACTATCGAACAGCGACAAGTGGAGGAAGTTAGAGAGCAACAGGAAGTCGATATTGACAGATTGCAGAAGTTTAAGAAGTGGGCTAGAGAAAATATGGTTGGGTTGAGTGCTTTAGCGATTTCAGTAGCTGCGATTATAACAACCATTATTATCGCTGGGAGGTCTAATGTTATGAAAGGCGCTATGACCACGAGGTCGTTTGCACAGGCTGTTAAAAACGCGATAATGAGGATGGGTCCATGGGCTGTTGGATTGGCGAACTTAGTTTATGACGCGCTGGTGACAAGCGCAAAGGGCCTCGCTTGGTTAGCTCAAAATCTGTGGGTGTTTGCGGTGACATTCGCGTGGCTTGCGTACAATTATTTAAACTAAAAGCAAACGTAACTTATGGACGCCGGAAAGTGACGCTCAAAATGTGAGCTAGTGTAATATGGCTGAAGGTGGGGGAGATTACGACAAGATCGAGATGGAGGACTTCGATAAGTACAAAGACATGAGTGTTGAGCAACTAGAAGGAGAGCTCACCAAGACTGATGAGTGGATCAGCAAGACAACCCTCGAGCACAACACGAGTGAGATGTCGAGAGACGTTCGTGTTAATTATGACAACTATCTCGACGACGCAAAAAAGATAAGAAGTGAGCTAGCTAGAAGGCGAGGTGGGAAAAAAGAGACGTCATTTATCGACACTGACGATGGTAAGACGGTGACAATAAGGGGCACCAACACAGAAGTCCCAACGTTTGGTGTCGACGATTTACCATCGAATCCTGAGAACCAAATTTTGATAAGCTTAGAAAAGTTCATTAGTAATGAAACTGGGGTGCGGTTCAAGCTTGACATTCGTGACTCCGACGTGTCAGCGCTGCGACTCAGAACATCAATAAGCAAGAATAACAATATGTTATTCAAACCTAAGCTCGTTAGTAACGAACTTGGTAAAGAGCAAATAGTTCTCAAACGTGGGGAGGGTGGTGTTCTGCAGTACAACGAAGCTAAGGTTGCGCAACGTGCAGTTGACCAATTTAAAGACTTTTTGTATAGAATCGAAGTCAGCTCGAGAGACCGTGAGGAAACTGCGAGGAGTCAACCATTGTTGAACACCACACACACGGAACACGTCGACAAACCCAGACTAACGCCAAACGAGAACCGTGATCTGAGTGGCGCGCTCAATCCAAGTGAGAATGTGTTGCGTGAGTCAAGAGTAGGTGACACTGGTGCGCTGCAAATACAAGCAGACCATCTTCAAGAAGTGATAGACAAAGCGAGCGAAAGAATGGCAGAGCTTGAGGGTGGAGAGTACACTGATCCACACGAAAGAGTGGTTGGGCTTAGACAAACTAGAGGTAGACAGCATGCGTTTGATGAGCTTATTGGTTTGCGTGAAAGAGTGAGTGAACTTAGACAAGCCAAAGAAGAAGTCTTAGAGCAACGGCAAATAGAAGAGGTTAGAGAGCAACAAGAAGTCGACATTGACAGATTGCAGAAGTTCAAGAAGTGGGCTAAAGAAAATATAGTTGGGTTGAGCGCTGTAGCAATTTCAATGGCTGGGATTATAACAACTATTATTATCGCTGGTAGATCCGCTGTTATGAGAGGCGCTATGGCTACGAGGTCGTTCGCACAAGCTGTTAAGAACGCGATCACGAAGATGGGTCCATGGGCTGTTGGGCTGGCTAATTTAGTTTATAATGCGTTGACGTTGGGTGCGAAGGGTCTCGCATGGTTGGCTCAAAATCTGTGGGTACTCGTGGTGGTACTTGCGTGGTTTGCTTATGATTATTACAAGCTAAAACAGTAGCGATAAAACATATGTAAAGTATATGAACGTCACGTCAGCAGAGTTGAGCCCTGGTTTTAGACGAGCGACCATGGGTGGCATAAAAGGGGTGAGAACGCAACACGTAATCACGTTGAACCCCAATAAAGTTAGTCCTGGTGAGGAACTTTACGTTGACATACCAAAGCTCAAGGTTAGTAGCTGTTTGGTGCCTGGATCGTTGGGTTTAGTGTTCGACTTTAAAAACGCAAACGCCAAAAGCTGGTTCTTGAACAATGTCAGCAAGTTGTTGGTTGAGAAGCTTGTTGTAAGACTAGCTGGGGAAACTGTGTATGACAACAATGGGGAGAATTACACTGGTGTTTATCGCGACCTTTGGGAAAGTGTTACTGCGCGAGACCAAATGATTGACTATGGTGTTGGTGGTGAGAACTTGAGAAAGCTAGTTTCTAAGGATGACAGTGGTGCGACGAGTGGGAACGTCGCTAAAGTTAGTGACGCGTTAATGTTTGGTGTGATTGGGACGAAGCAGCGGATTAAGCTTGGTAAAATCATGAATGACCACGGGTTGTACGCTCCTTTTAGCATGAACAACAACTTGCAGTATGTCATCACACTTCCGAAGGCCACAGACATCATGGTGGCGCAATCTGGTAGCGCTGTGGGTGGATACACTCTGGAGAACCTCGAGCTTGAGTATGAGACGATTGATAACCAGGAGCTCGCTGACGAGATAGCGTCGGGCTACGCAAGTGGTCGTAGTTTGTCGTATGAGCACGTCACGTTGATGAAAACCACCGAATGGGACAAAGGCACGACCATTGTGAATGAAAACATTAATCTTCCAAGAAAAAGCATGAAGGCAATTGTGTTGCTATTCACGAATAAGGTGCGAACAGATAGCGAGGAGTTTCTTTACCCAAATATCGAGAGTGTTAGAGTCACAATTGAAGGTGTGCCAAATAGTGTGTACTCACAAGGCATTCCGAAGTCGAAGTTCTATGCAGAAGCGAAACGATTGTTTGGGTTGGGTGAAGAACACGCTCAGTTCATGACCATACAGAAGTTCTATAAAGATGGCTTCGCGTTGGTCATCGACTTGAGGAGTGTTCAAGATAATCGTAATGTCGCCACTGGCAAGAACATTGTAAACACACAATCCGGTGTGCTTCTTGAGATCACTAAGAAAGCGACGACTGCAAATGTTATGTGCAGGGTGTTTGTGATAAGTGATGGGTTGGTCAACTTTATGAACAATGGGTTGCAATCAATCCAGTATTAAATCAAACGTGAGTTAATGGAGACCCCGTTTAACATGCTAATTGTTGGTATGACAGCTTGTGGTAAGACACATTATTTGCTGGAAACATTGGAATCTGAGTACTTTAGTAAATTTGACTACATTGTGTTGATTTGCCCTACTTTCGAGTGGAACAAAGCGTATCAAGATTGGAAATATGTACGCGACCCTGATGTGTTAGCGATAGACTGCGCACAGGACAGTGTCGACGCTGTTCTCAAGTGTGTGGCGAATGTTTTTAAAGGCACTAACACTCTGATCGTGTTGGATGACTGTGCAAGTGGGCAGGACGTCAAGAATAGGACTAGTCAGTTGGTCAACTTGGCTTTTAGTGCGCGACATTTTATGTTGAGCGTTATTGTCATCACACAACAACTGACGTCGATCGCAAAACCGTATAGAGAAAACATTAGTAAGCTCATTTGCTTTTACTGTCCGAGCAGAAGTGATATGAAGGTTGTTATTGACGATTACCTTGGACACATTAGCAAAGAAGAAGTGTCAGCGATTGTAACCGCATTAAAAAATAATAAGTACGCTAGACTTGAAATCTCACTGCGCTACCCATACAGTCACGAAGTTGTTATTCCGCAATAAAATATGGGTATAAGTAATAACGCGATGGTGAAACGCAAAAGTGAAGAAAATCCCGCGGTTGAGGAACTAGTTCAGGACACTGATGATACTTCGACTGTGGAAGACAACATTGACGTTAGAAGAGCCGAACTTATTAGACTGTCTGGCGATGGTGTGGTAAGCCAATCTGAAGCGTACATTAAAAAAGCGTCCGCAAAGGTTATCGACAAGATATGGCGTCAATATGAGTTGAAGAGAATGGAAATCGCAAACGCTTTTCTCACCGACTTGTTAATCAGCAAATTCGCTAGCTTACTAGATGGGTTGAACGCTATTGAAAATCCTGACGAACTAAATGACGAGTTGCAGAAAGACCCGCTATTAAAAAAAGACGTCGAGAGCATTGTCGCGATTGTGACACCGTACGTGCCTTTCTTGGGCTTGTTGTCGGGAGGAATCACAACGTCAAAATATGTGTACGACCACCACTTCAAGAAAGAAACGGTAGACGACGCTGAAAATAGCGAGCGAGTGGACTAGCCAATCAAAAGAGCGCCATTTCGCTATCCATTTGGATAAAACATCACCACTAGAATCAAAATCTAGTGGTTTTTTTTTCGCGCGTGAATTGAGACAACAGCAGAACGCGTCGGTTGAAATGACACTCTCTATTTTTTAATATGTGAGAGTGAGCTCGTACCACATTTTATTTTTTTAACACGCGAAAATGTTGAAATGACACTTTCTATTTTTCCTAAATGTAATTTGTGAGAATTTTGAAACGACGCTCTCTATTTTTTTAAATGTGGCTGAAATGGTGTCAAATTTAGCGAGAGTCGCTATTTAGTATAAATTTGGTATTGTTTCGCTAGTCTCGCGTGTGTTTGACATCAATTTAGTAGAAAACGTGCGAAGGGTGTCTAGATTGACTAACGATCGCTGTAGTAGTATAGTAAGTAGGGCTGCGAGCTTATTCAACCTCAAACGTTAATATAAACACCAAAACATCGCCAAATTTGTCGAGTCGTGACTTGGCCAAATTTGGTGACGTTTTGGTGTTTATATTCACGGTTGAGGTCGATTGAGCTCGCAGCCCTACTTACTATACTACTATATTACCTTTAGACAAGTATGTTATGTACTTGGACTCGGTAACTCCAAATCTGTTTTCAGAATTGAAATCGAGTAAATATTGACCAAGATAACGTTCAAAAATCTATACGAAACGTCAACATGACAATGTTTGATGGATTATTTGCCTGTTTCAAAAAGTCGCCTCTCAAGCAACGAAGATGACGTGTCTGCCACCTATCCAGACGCCCATCACAGAATACCAGACAATTGTTCAAGTATTCAAGGTTTCCAGAGAGCTATCAAAGCAGTCCAATATCTGGTCAGATATAATCGTACATTAAGGGGACTTCCATGCAGTGATGGCATTTTTGGCGTCATTCAAACATTTGTTACGGGAAGTGGTTTTGAAGAGATCCTATTTCAAGCAGGACTCTGCAAAATGGAGATAACAAAATCACAAGGTGGAATGTAAGATCATTCAAAATGAAGCAGTAGTATCGCATGAACTATATATAATGAGTGATCATGAAGAAGCTGACACCAAGTTCGTTGCATTTGTTCGCGCAAGTCCACTGCAACCTGCCCACGCTGTAATGAAACGGTCACCATCTGGTCCACCAGATCTTCAACCGCAGCAACACGAACGTTAGCTACAGTTGCAAGGGGAACATGACGAATGTCATCAGGGAGACATAATAGTAAAATCCTGTAATTTATGCTTAGCTGAAAAGATGTCTATTCTAAATGCAGACAAAAGACTAGTCAGGCTTGGAGAGATCAATTGCGAAAATAGAAGAGAAGAGAAGTTGTAAACAGAACGATATCATCGATGAGTAACGAGCGCATATTTTAGACCAGTTTCTTCTTTGAATCTTTGTTATGTACTTACTGCCTTTATAGCTCAATCTTACTTTAGCAAATTTGAGCAACACTTAACTTGCTTTGAATGAACTACAGTATGCAAATTTCAATGATTTTAGGCTGGTTTGGTTTCGGCCGATTCGTGTGTGTTATCGCGTTTTGTTTTCTCGACTACCCCAACGAGCCCTTTGTCCTCAATGTTTTTGACTCTTGCTAGATTTGATAGATGCATGGTAATCACAATCCAGTCAAGTGAAAGACTTTTAAATGTGAAAGTAAATAAAGCACAAAGAACTAGTGCTGTTTAAACAATCAATGAATTTAATATTTAGAGTGGAAGATTAGAAAGTATATATACCTGTACCATTCTTTATAATATTGCAGAATAACAAATGTTGATACAAACTTTGAATGGCAGCTTTTATATTTTTATTTAAATTATTCATCACCATTGCTTCACGCTGTCACTTTGTCACCTCATCCACAATGCAGGAATAACTGCAAAACTTGATAATTAGCCGATATAGAGAGTACAGGGTTCTGGTAATAAGGCCGGATGTAAAAAAGTACAAACTATAACCGGGTTTATACTGCAAGTCTATAGGATCAACCTGGCCGGACGCCACCTGGGCTTTGCTTACATTTTACTGACATTAATAGTGTAAACATGTACCATATATACTGGTTGTGTATAGGGCCTATAACAATCAGCGTTTACGTTTATTTGATAAATGGCATGCTGGTCTGGCCAATGGCTTAGTGTGTCTGCGTAAACACCTTTGTCCTGGATTAGGCTTGGACAATGCCAATCCTAGACTTGCAATGTATTATATAATGTATAATTGGTAGGTTAATACTCACTGTGTCAGGGGAACATGTTATGGATTAAACTAGAAATACGTGTATGCAAAAACCCCTCGCCCGCCGTAATAGCGTAGTCCTTAGTTATTTTACTTAAAAATAGATAACCCATTGATTTTCCAATCGAATGGACTTATAATAGACACTACATGTATCTCTGAGAGCCTTTAAACTATCAAGCTTGTGTTGTTCTAAATTTCATTGTTTCATAATTAGACATCAAAATAAATAACTCAAAGTATTTACTTTTGGGTGCAATTATGTCAACCTGCACTGATTAAGATTTGTTTGATATGTAAAGGCCGGATCCTCACTGTGATGTCACACTGTATAATAATTTACTGAAAAAGCATGTATATATATTTGGGATTATTAAATTAAAGCACTCAAAACGTAAGTAACTTCGTATGTTTAGTATCATGGGAATGGGATTACACACTTTCATAATTTCGTTACATAATCCCAAAACTGTATATATGCAGGATTCTTCAATAAGTCACTATGCAGCGTAATGTCAAAGTGAGGACATTTGCATATCAAACAAATCTTAATATCTAAAGATCAAAGTGAGATTATGGAAGTAAATGCCAATCTTTATAATTAATTATAGTTCTTTCAAGTAAGAGAGTTTATTTCAAACTGAATTTTTCACTCTACACCCTGTATATAATAATATAAACACTTTAAGTCTTCTGGTTTAATACTACAATCGGTCCGATCACTAGGAAATATATATATAGCTGCGTAAGCTATACCAATATATAGCAATATAAAATATAGCTGCATAAGATTATTGATAAATATTTAACTCCACTGGAAGACAGCTCTAAATTGCTATCATAATTATAATAACACATGTCATATTTATTCCAATAGTAATAACACAATGCTAGGCTATGCAACAGAGCACAACATTATGTATTATCTAAATTATATCAGTACTTGTTTAACACATTCAGGATGACATGCCCTTTACCTGCTTAATGCATTATTTCAAGTGAGCTGACACATGTTCAATCACTAACATTTCCCCCTAACACAGTGAGATGTATACATCAACCTACCAAAATACCGTACAATCCCGCTTATCCTATAGTTATTGGCCCCCTGTTTGTTAACAGCAAATACCTTCTGATTTAATAATTAATTAAGCCCAAAAATAACAAAAAATCAGAGAATAAAAGTAAATAATAATAGATAAAAAGTTATGGCAGCATTCTGTATCTCGAGGCTGCTACATAACGTGTGTAGCAGGTTTTGCTTTATATAATACAGGGAATCCTTTTTCGCATTATTATAAACTCTAGATAGACTGGTTTTATTAAGTCGCTTCGCAGTTCGAAAACTGAATTGCGCAACTTTACAAAATATACATGATTTTTTTTATTTAAAAATATCTTAGCTAAATTGAATTATACAATAATAAAGTACAAAATCTTAAAATTTCTTAAATATTGTAACATTTAAAAACTTTATCTAAGTATACTTTGTCTCAGAACTACACTTGTTAATAAAAGTATTTTCAAATCTCTTTGTTTTAAAAACAGGAAGATCAAAATTTCTCTGCTTTCTTAATCCGTATCTCGATTGAGTGCATAGTTTTGGCAGCAGACTAAATTTTACTGGAGGGTTTTTTGAGAACTGATTGAAAAAGTTTCTTTGTAAGACGCTCGTGATGGTCCTTAATGGAAGGAACTTCAGCAATACTTAAAGCATCAGCGTAGGAAACACCAGGAAAAATGCTCGAGAGAGCTCTCTTTTGAACTCTCTCAAGATCTACTTGTAGGTACTTAGGTAACGCGTGATGAAAAACGGGGCATGCGTAATCCAAAGTTGATCTAATACACGCACAGTAATAGGCTATGAGGTATTCTGACGGAACTTGTGCTCGTTTAAGTTGAACAAGGAAGTACATTTTTCGAAAAGCTTTATTTACAAGATCCTCTATGTGATCGTTCCAAGTTAGGTTGGCATTAATTTTAACTCCAAGGAGTTTTGTACTCTGAACTGGTTCGATTAGATCTCCGTCTATACTTATCTTAGGGAAATGTGGACGTTGCTTACTGAAACTGATAATGAGTTCCTTTGTCTTTTCGCAATTTAACTGGAAAATATTTTTCTGTGACCAATCGAGCATTCTATCCACTGCTAACTGAGCTTTAGATTGCTGACCTTTCTGTATGGTTTCAGAAACCGTTGTGTCGTCAACGTATATCCACATGTTGAAAATATTAGGCACTGACAAATCGTTTATCATCAGGAGGAAAAGCCACGGACCCAATTTGGTGCCCTGGGGTACTCCAGAAGGAACTTTACCCCACTCCGACAGACAGTCTTTACCAAGTTTGACCCTCTGATATCGATCGGATAGGAAGTCAATTATCCAATTGGTAATACTATTGGGGACATTGACCTGTTTTAATTTTGCCACTAAGGTACTATGATGTATAAGGTCAAAAGCCTTGCGGTAGTCGAAAAGAAAAACCCGTACTGCCGCTCCGTTACCATCTGTAGCCCCGAGCCATTTGTGCACCATACTAATGAGAGCCATTACGGTGGAAGAGCCAGATATAGTGCCAAACTGATTGTGATTGACCATTTTCTCCAATGCCGGTTTGATGTAATCAAGAACTACAAATTCCTCAGCTATTTTGGAGAGTACAGGGGTGAGAGAAATGGGCCGGAGCTCTTTCTTTGGGTCTGAAACTTTCTTTACCTTTGGAAGAGGGGTTATATCAGCAATCTTCCACGCGGAGGGTAACTTTTGTTCCCTGTATGAACTATTTACGATGTCTCGTACTGGTTCAACAACACCCAGTTGCACATACCGTCCGGACCGTGGGCTTTATGTTTGTTTAGGGATATTAAGTTGTTATACACCCTGTATGATGGTATTTCAAGAAACTCTGGGATTTCTTCCAAAGGCAAGTAGAGAGTTGAAGAAACACCATCAATGGGTTCGTAGGATTGTAACGGTTCGAGTAAAGCGTCATTGATGGCATTCGCGATCTCAAGGGGGGACATGTCAGTGTACTGAGGTACATTGAGGGAAGCAAACAGAGTTGAGTTTTTCTTCTTGGACCCACTGAGCTTACTTATTTCTTTCCACCACTGGCGTGGATTTACTCCTTTAAGATCCTGCACCTTGGAAGCGTAATACTTTGCTTTACAACGTTTCCTTTCTTTATTGACGGTCCTTCGGTAAAATTTATAGGCCACACCGTGTTTGTTGGAATGAAAGGCGTCCTGGCGCTTACGTATTAAATCTTTCAGTTTTACAGACATCCAGGGAGCATCTTTAGGGTAGACCTTGATTGACTTTTCGGGCATGATGTTACTCATGCCGATTTCTACGAACTCATTAAAAATTTGGAGTTTTCCCTCACAGGTGGTTTGGTCGGTGACGCATAACCAGTCGATGTTACTGAAATATCGGCCGAGACTCGACTTCTTGCTATCTCTAATATCCCTGATGGTGATGGATTTCCTGCTATGTTGATTAGGTACTCTTTCCCTGTTTTTTTTTATGATTGTACTATGATCTGATAAACCAAAGGGAGGAAAACTTTCTGGTGTTGAGAAATGTTCTTCCATATTTGTTAAGAACAAGTCGAGCGTAGCTTGTCCTCTTGTAGGAAATTTTACAAGCTGTTTTAACTTAAAATGATTTTAAAAAAGGCTAGTGTTCAGACGTTTGAAATCACCAGTGAGGATTATTCCACAATTGGGGAACATGGATTCTGCTGTTGATAAACTATCAAACAAATGGTTGATTAAATTATCGCTATTTGATTCGGCTGGACTGGACCGACCCGGGTAATAGACGACGGCCAAAAGTACGCATGAAAAACCACGAGGAGATCTTGAAAGGTTTAGTTTGAGCCAAACTATTTCGTGGTCTTCACAACATTGTAAATTCACAGGAAGTTCGTACTTAATGTGTTCCTTTATATATACACAAACGCCTCCGTGAGCGTGGGAAGAGCGGTCTTTCCGCTCAATGTTGTAGCCCTCGATGTTTACCACCGTGTCATTTATGTGATCTTTAAGCCAGGTCTCAGCTATGCAACCGATTTGGACGTCTTGCCGTAGAAGTAGTTCTTGAACTTCGCTCAGTTTAGGAACCAGGGACATGGTGTTCGCAAGCATTATGCTAGGCACATAATGGTTGATAGATTCATTTTGAAAAAACCTTTTCGCTGTAGGAATAGTAATTAGATTTTTAAAATTTGCTCCTCGCGTTTTGTTCGAATTTGCATATAGATGTCGTGGCGAATTAATTACAGAAATGTTAAACTTTTTCTTCGCTTCTTCTGCTCTTGTTTTAAAACCAGCTCTTCAGCCTCTATAGCGGCGACCCCGAAAGACTGTAGTGTGAGGAGAAATGAAATAAGCTCTAGGAGATTCCATAACCGTGTCAAACAGGACGAACAGATAAACTTCTTCACTTGGCGAGCCAAGAGACGGTTGAGTGGTTTCAAGTAGAATGAGGTTAAAAACTCCAAAATATATCCCAAAATACAGCACCAACGGTTGAAAGGGTCTCATCACGATTGCAAATCCATAAGTCTTCTTTATCAATGTTAGAGCAAAGCGAAAGTTCGAGATTTAAAGGTATAAAGTAGAAAAAGCTATGGAACTAAACACAAACACATGCAGCCGTGACCGGCGCTTATAGCAAAAGGAAAATTAACTAGTTAATATTTGTTACTGTTCTTACATTTTCTTAATTGTCTATTAAGCAAAAACTTGAGCAAAAAAGTGCCAACAGTTTGCCTGTTATGCATTTTAAAACATTTTTCCATACCGTTTATAATCTCTGGCACTCAAAACCCGGCCTTTGGAAGTAAGTTGTAAAATCCCAGGGCATATAAACAGATTCTACGGCATATATATCTTCTTCTGTTCAGGTTTATGAACATTATATACCGCATCTTCAAAAAAATCTGAACACATTTGCTTATACTTTTTAAAGTATCGGGACCCTGCTCCTTTATCAAAATGACACATTAGTTACAAAAGTGAAGCCCTATTTATAACAGATTACTAGATAATGATATTCAAATAAAGTCTCTCAGGTTCAGTTCCATGGAAATAAAGCTGTTTTAAATTAATTTATATGTGCATTATGATCTATTTTGTCATTGTGAATGACAATACCTGACCTGGTTTCCAAAATTGTGAAAACCAAGTTACAGAAGATGTGAGCTAGAATGCGCAGTGTTTCAATTCTATTTCACAATCATCCTCCGAGAAACATGAAGAGAAAATTATGAATATCAATGATGCATGTTCACCAATATAATTATTATATATATAATTTTAATATTTAAAATTTTCATAGAGATTGGGTATTTATATTCAGGAATTCATTAGAAACCGGCAAACTCTGGTCGGCTACTTTTCAAATCATCACCACCTACTGTACTTTTAGAATTTCATATTATGAAGTTCATATTATAATGTTGACTTGATGAGTTTACCTATCTACAATACTTCTTCAAGTGAGCCTGCTACTTTTAAAATTAACCAAACCCCTACAGTATGTACAGTACTGGGAATTTAATTTTCTATGTGAATGGAATCTACTAGTACATGTTGCTGAGACTTATACATGCACAGTAAATCAAATATCATGTTTTAGAGGTGTAATCCATCAGAATTTCTACAAAGTGACTTATTAACCTGCAATGCATTATGAATTGAGTATAGGACTTTACATATATACATGCATTATAATTGGAATCTACTAAATACAATACAATATAAGTCAATAATTTGTTCCAGGTCAAGGGGAATGTCTCTATGAGCATGCATTTACATATACAATATTACATATACACATTTACATTTTGATAAAAAGATAGGTGGTGGGACCTGCACCGGTGTTAAATATGGTAATAAGTAGGATGTTTTGACAATCGACTGGAGTAAATTCAGATACGGCATGGGGCTCTGAGTTGGATGACGTGTTTTACAATTTAAAACGGGTGACGTAAATTTGACACTTAAAAACGGGTGTTCCCATTTCGATACGAAATACACGTATGTGGCGTGTACCAACAGTAGGAGTAGATAGCGATTGTGAATAGTGTGATATTTTGTGTAATATATGGGTGGGTAATGAGACCTACATCGGTGTTGAATTTTGTAAATAGTGGGCAAACAGTACATTTGAGCATATTAACGGATATCAAAATAATTATATTATGTGGATAACACTGATGATTGACATGAACAATGTGTAGGTGAAAATGGAGTCGAAGGGCGGTGGTGTGTTTGCGATGTCCTTTCGACCTAACAGTCTTCTTCAGGAGGGATTTTTTGAAGGGTTTGGGTGTGAGTGCAAATTGTTGTAAGCATTGGTTGTGACGATTGATAGTGATTGTGAGCGATTTAGAAAATAATGGTGATGTGGATATACATTCAATAATGGTGGATACAGACGATAATAGTGAAGCCAAGACGGAATATATTTGTGCTTACCGAATGTGGTGTTATTACGTGATAAACCAACTCTCTTGGCCATTTTGACTTTCTTTGTAAAAAATGTTTTAAAAACTTGTTGCACCCTGTGAACTCAGTGAGCGAATAGGCTGACCCTGGTTATGAGATCATGATGTGTGACGTGTGACGTGTGAGAAGGTGTTGGTTTCTTATTTATCTCAGATAAATTGCAAGATTGATCAACATGTGTTATTAATCATTGTTTCAAAGCGGGTGAGCGCAGCGTATGTGTGAACATGGTGTGAGAAAGTGCGATATGTGTATGGTACTGATTATATTTAGTCTAAACGACAATTGAAATGAATGAGCGTAGAATGAGTGTAGCATATCTTATCAAATGTTGTGTTGTAGCTTGACATACCAACCCGTTGAGCCATTAGATACTTCCGGCATCTGTTTCTCTTACGATTGTCTTATGAAAGGCGTGATGATATTAGGTGAATGTTTTTTGTCCTATGGTTTTGTTCGACGTGGTGAACACATGAGTATGAGTGTATATTGTATAATGATTGTGTGTGGGAATAGAGTGAGGTGTTTGTTTGGTTGAATACTGAAATGGTTGGTTAATTGTGTGTGATGAACAGTGATATGTATGTGTATGTGTTGTATGTGTTGTGTATGTGTTAATAATATGGAACAGATTAGCCGGTCTGTCACCAAGTCAAGAAGCGCGCGCTTCATGACGGAAGTTAAAAAAATAAATAAACTAGAAATACGTATACGCAACAACCCCTCGCCCGCTTGCTGTTTGAAATTTTATAGCGTATAGTTGCTTACAGGATACTTCTTTTACTTGAATTAGATAATAGCCTATTCATTTGTCAGACTGAATAAATAATTTCCAGTGGAAATCATTGTATTGAAATCATTGTATTGTCTGAATTTAATTGTTTCATAGAACATCAAACTAAATACATGAAGCCAAATCTGTTTTAATTTTTGGGTGCAGCTGCAGAATAGTGGGCAAGTCTACTGCTGTTTCTGCCATCAATAACTAAGAAAGAAACTACTTTTTTCACACTGTTGATGATTCATGAAACAGACATCAAAGGCTGCTGAAATTTGAATGAAGAATGTGCATATCTATCATACAATGGCTGTGCCCTTTAAAAAAATCAAATAGGTGGTACATATAGTGCAAATCTATAGGGTCCATTCAAATTGGATACACAATTTGGACTACTGTGATGTCGAGCTGGCATGGATGTGGATATAACTTAATATTTGATGCTCTTGAGAGGTCTCAATGCAGGGCATGGAAACTGATCATATATTCCTAACTCAGGACTCGAAACTGATCAGTTAATAGAAATCCTAGGATTGGCACCTTTTGTAATTAGAAGAAAGATACATTGTGTAATGCTAGTTGAGAAATTATGTGAAGGCATTTTAACATCATATCTAAAGAACTATTTTCCATATCTCAATGAGTCTGTTCATCATACATGTTGTAGCACCATTATCAATTGCCTTAATTGACAATATGTGCAGGATATATAAGTTTTGAGTTAAAATGAGTTTTTGTAACATATTGTACTGTACATATATGAATATGTGTTTATATTTGTAATAACTTTAGTTTATTAGGAAACAATTAAGACCACCATATATTGATAACCAAGTGTTAGCTGAAGGGGCAATCCTGTATAAATATTAGATATTGTATTATTATTGTTAATAATAATAATAATTATAATAATAATAATAACAATAATGCCTAGTTAATGCAGATTGCAGATACCATATTTTGATGGTTATTAATACAAAAGCCATGTAACAAAGCACATGGCATTGTACTTGTAGTTATAGTATCTAAATTATATATCACCATGCATGCACAGATATAACAACCTATATTCAGGATGACATGTCAATTTGATACTTGTTGACAATGATCTAGCTGACACAGCACTTACAATTTCTGCTGACATATTTAGTGGCAACATACCCAATGTCAACATAATCCTATCTAAGCTGTATTTTACATTTAACAAGCCTTAAGACCAGCATTGTCCAAGCTAATATTAACAAACACAATAAGTTGTGGTGCAGTAGGCCATCTACTATAGTCCTAACATGCTCCGTCATGGATGGGGTAAACAAAGATTATTTCTGGAATACATACCAGTATACAATACATGGACGTCAATTAAGCTATTAACTATGATTAAGCTCATATCCTCAGAAAAACTATACCCGGGTGAAAAAAGTATAACCTTCTGATTGCTAGTGACTGCCTCTAACCATTGAGGCATCAAGAGTCAGATGGAGAGAGAAGGATACAATGATGTACTGATTTGAATGATATATAATTATCAGGGCCGGATATAGATATGTGGAGGCCCTGGGCAGCCTTCAGTAGTGGAGGCCCCCCTCAAATTTGGAATACTAAAATGATGACAAAACATATTTACAGTCACCCATAAAGTATATTTTTCAAGTACTAATTAATCTGAATAAAAATGTACATGTATAAACATAATGATCAATCTACATAAGAATCTGGTTCCTATGTTTCAAGTGTAAAGAATCTGAATAAGCTAACAGTAGATCTATAAACTGTATTATTACTACCATTCATGGTAGGCACTCACAAATACATTTTTCCTTACAATTTTTTCCTATGAAAAATGTGGAAGCCCCCTGGTTGCGGAGGCTCTTGGGCAACTGCTCAGTCTTGCCCATAGGTAAATCCGGCCCTGATAATTATACTGCCTATAATAATAATAATAATAATAATAATAAAGACGTATTAGGAGCATTATACAATAGTCTCAATGCTCTTACAACAATATATTTATTCTTAAAGTTACTCTTAAAACCAACCACAGTTTCACTATAAGATAAAGCCTACTACACATATTAACACTATGAACAATAACTATTAATTTAAAAAAAGAAAAGTCTTAACTGCAGACTTAAAATTACTTAACATTTCAAAGCTTCTAATTTCCTATTCGGCAATCAGTAGCGATGCTGGCCATAGCAACTGGTCATGCTATGCAAACTTTGAAACGATTTACGTATTTAGATCTTTAGAAATTTTCAAAATATGCAGATGTTTATAAATTAGCATAGCATGACCAGTTGCTATGGCCAGCTTCGCCACTGGCGGCAATCACTATATATCAGTAATGCACATAAGGTATATACATATTTCAATTGAATCAGTACATCATTGTTACCTTCACTCTGCATCTGAGTCTTTGGGTAGCTCAATGGTTAGAGGTTCAATTCAGGTTCAATTCCTGTCTGGGACTATGAATAATTTTTCTGAGAATATGAGCTTGCATATAACAATCATCCATGTATCGTCTGTCTCATACTCCGAGCTCTTCCTTATTCACTGCAGCAGTGTATATATTAACACTGACAAGTATAGTACAGTACTGTAATGCTTGTTTATGCTACACAATTGTAGGCCAGGCCAAGGTTGTATAAACCCCAGTATAGTCTGCATGTTTTTGCACCCTACTAAACTACCAGTACTGTATGGGCTAATTCAAATTTTTAAATTGTTCCATGATAGGTACAGTACAAACTTTAAACTTGCACTACGATTGTGATTTTTCGTTGGCTTTCCAATGATATATAGCATAAATCTTTCTGTTAAGTATTTCAAAATGTGTATATTATGTACAAAAATTTATAACATGACTAACATGTACACTGTACAGTATATGGTTGTTTTATTAGTACGATAAAAATGTTGTTCTGCGTACTGTGTAGGCACTAGGTAGTGTTAGAAATACATGTAAGAAATCGTGTGTGAAGGGACTATTCAATTTCGAGCGAAAGCCCTTGAAAGGTCTGATTGTTTTGTTTTTAGTCGCCATGACGCCATGCCAAAAGTGAAATGTTCCGACCACGATATATTTTGAAGTTCTTACTCTAAGAACTCATTCTACATATCTAATGAAAGTTTTATTAACAGCCTCTGACATACCTACAAAAAAATTTTTGTAACTGAAGCTAACAGCTTGAAAAAACCGACGACGCTTGGATTGGATTGACACTACTCAGAGTAAATATTTTAGATATTCAGACGACGATATCTTTTGAACTACTAACTCTAGAAAATCATGCTATACATCAAATAAAAGCCTGAATAACATACTCGGACATGTTTGCAAAACTATCTTTGTAACTGATTAACAGGTTTAAAAAATCGAAAACGGGTTTACCTTTAGTTTGACGCCACGTATAAAACTTGATTTACGAACTTGACATCTTCCGACAACGATATATTGCATTTTCACTGCCTTTTCACGATCTTTTTGAACACAAATCTTCATTCACCGTATATTAACCCGACAAGACTCGTACTTTTCTTTTACGGTTTTTAAATATTAATTCAAATGCAGATATTTACCATAAATTATCTAGTTACCAGGGCCAAATTTTCCGATGCCGAGCATGATCGACGACGTTGATCCTGAATATATATATATATATAGGCTACAAGGAAACTGAAAGTGACTATACATTACGCCTGGAATCCCGTGATGAAGTACTAAACGCCGGTCGATATTAGCACCCTCGCCCTCAGGCCTTCGGCCTTCGGCCGGCGCTTCGCGCCGGCGAGGGGATAAAATAGTAGTTTAAATATTGAAAGGACTTGTTGCATATCATTGTACGCAGAATTGTATAGAGAATCGAATGGTGTGTTTAGATTTATCAGCTACCGAGCAGAAAATAATACGGAACGGATTAACCGGTTTGTCCCCGACAGTCAAGAAGCGCGCGCTAAGTGAGATTATCAGAGCGCTTAAAATGTTCTTTTCTGGTGTTCAATGTAGTTAATTGAAGTTTATTCTGAATGTGAATGTTTTAATAGTTTATATTATGTATTGCTTATTTGGAAATATACTTGGTCTGAACGAGTTTTAAAAGGCGCAGGAGAGTGGTGTTGAATTGGCAGCTAAGTGAATTGGCAGCGAATTGGCAGCTGGCGAATACGGGGTTCCCCATCATCACATCATGTATCAGCTACACAGAGATTATTAAGGCGCTGGTTCATGTAATGTATATATACAAAGCTTTACTAAACTGACCTTGTATTAGCGAGGAAGAACGTACTTGATTTTGAAAGTTGTTGAAGACCTTGGTTTGGCAATGGAATGGACGACTGCAGTCTGCAGAGGCTAATCGTACGAAAATATGCCAATATGGCTGCAAATCCCGCCATCGTCAATAACGATTTCACTTCGCGTGAGCCAAAGTGAAAACCCACTCAAAAATTATAAATAGGACCGGCGCTTCGTAGTTCGTGAGTACTTTGCGTTAATTGATTCACGAACGATAGCCAATCAGAGACGATTTTGAGTAGTTTCCGTGGGTTTTCCACGCGAGCTGAGTAGTTTCCGTGGAGTTTTTCACACGAACTGCTGGGTATTATCGCCGGGAGCGATCGAAATCCGTAGCGCCACTCGAATAATAGCTTTGAAAGAAGGAATCCGAAAAGTATTAAAGTACTAGATAACAAAACTATAGCCTACTATTAAAAATATTTTTATTTAAGAGTATTTTTATCTTTCGTTCATCAACATCTAGTCTGCGAAAGCAGACTCTGTCCTCACCCCTCCCCCCCCCCCCCCCCTGGCGGTTGAGAAGAGAGTCTGCGACCAGATAATGATAATTGATAATGCCGTACAGTGACGTGGCTCACCGATGAAATATGATCGGTGGTTTATAATTGCGTCATTGAAATAGGAACCCTAAAAGCGAATTTCTTGGTAAACATGGCGGATTACGATGTATTTTTACATGCAGTCGAGTGTACGAAAGGAGGTTTTGGTGTAGAAACCATGAAACAAGAACAGTTGGAAGCTTTATTTAACTTCATCTGCAAGAAAGATGTGTTTGTAAGCCTTCCAACTGGCTTCGGGAAGTCGTTAATTTACCAACTCGCTGCTTCGGTCATCAAACAACTGGGCATCTGTTCCAGTCCAATTATTCTTGTCATCAGCCCTTTAGTTGCTCTAATGCAAGAACAGGTTCGATATTTAAATGCCATTGGAGTTAGTGCCATTTGTTTATCTCAAGCGGACACATTGGATCCAAAACTTCAGTCCGGTGACTACACGTTCGTTTACTCATCTCCAGAATCGCTATTGAGTGATAATTTAAGGCGAGAATTGTTTGGTTCGCCAGCATACAAAGATCGTGTAAATGGTGTCGTCGTAGATGAAGCACACTGTATAAGCCACTGGTAAGAGTATTATTTGTTAAATATTTGTTGATTCTTAATATACATTGATGATTAATTTGTTGACGCGGTTGTCTGTGTGATTTAGGGGTTCTGGTGGACAGCGAAATCGAAAAGCATTTCGGAAGTGGTATTCCTATGTTCAAGAAATTCGCTCGCTTGTGTCTACTAATACACCAGTAATGGCACTTACATCAACCGCTGTTAAACAGACCAAATATGTGATAGTAAAGTCGTTGGCAATGAAAGATCCTGTTACAATCACTGCTTCCCCAAACAAGAATAACGTCACTTACTACACTGTTAATTTCAAGGAGTTATTTTAACTCCAGCAAGGGAGTTAAAATAACTCCCATTGGTGGAGTAAAAATTTCGGAGTTAATTTTACTCCTATTTTGGAGTTAATTTAACTCCAACTGATGGCATAATTTTCATTCTACTCCACGTGGAGTTATTTTAACTCCACTACGAGAGTCAAAATTACTCTTATTTTGGAGTTAAATTAGTGGAGTTATAACTACTCCTGTTATTTTACTCCACTTCTATCACAGGAGTGATTTTAACTCCAGGTGGAGTAAAAATTGAATTCCAGATATGGTGTTAAAATTTAATTCCAGTGTAAATTCTATTTCAGAATCATCCTCAGGGTAACAAATTAATCGACATGATTAACCTTTTGGTAAACAGATGGTCAGATCTTAACACTGATAGCTATATGTACCGATAACGCGTGTCGAAGAAACCTGCACATGAATTTCAAGAACCCGGCAGTACCCGAAGAATTTTTACAAAACTTCTAGGCACATTAAAATTGATTTGCAGTCAGTTGGCTTTTGTTAAACTAGCATTTTAATTTTATATTTTCGTAAAATTTGTGTTTAATACAACGGCGAAAAGTGGCGGATGAGCCCTGCCGACCCCCACGATGCTTATGAGCCCCGAAAAGGATCATGGATATATATCACAAGCCACGCGGCCATTTCGAAATGCTTGAATGTCGAACTGGAGTTTGTTGGTAATTTTTGATATTTAATTCGAATTTCTTGGTTGTATTTTGTGATGGTTTTCAAAACGACTCGTTGCTTCCCTATACTCGTACGCTTAGACAAGGATTGCAGTCATATTTTTGAAGGTAAGTCCGTGTATTTGTATAATCATTTAGTCAGCGACTAGCTATTTAAATAATGCTGTTTAATAATACGCATTTATTTATTCCCTGTTCATATTTAATTGTTTATTTTCATACGAATTGTAATAAAGGATTGGATAGTGATTTCAGACGTTAATAATTGAGTTATATTTTCCTGTATGTTCGGCATGAGTCACAATATTTTGGTTTGAATCACAGTGTAGATGTAGCTGTTATTTTTTCCAGATTCGATTTTAACGAAGGCTTTACTATGCTTAACATTGTTTGAAATTGTTTATATATCATTCTCAACATTCAAAGTTCGCAATCCATGAAGAAAACAATTGTTGTTTTGAAATGTCTGCCGATTATTTACTTCGTCATTCTTTCTCTACTGGTTTGCTCCCAAATATTAAGCAGAATTCAGTTTATTTTACCAAATTAAATGACTAGAAAAGTTTATTTTTCTCAGGCAAGACATACTGCTTCTACTGGTCCATACAATTCTGTTTTGTATATTTATTCTTACAAAACGAATGAGATGACATCAAGAAAATATTGCACAGTTTGTAGTTATTTCATGCAGTTTATATAGTATTATAATATATTACAGTCTCATTGACTCAGCACTTCATTCTAGCACAAGTGTGACTGTATTTTCTCTGTGATAAAGTCCCGAGTCATTATTTATGAAACAAAACTTGAGCAGTTGGGAATATATACATTTTAAGACCAAACTGGGACCAGTTGTGAAAAATGCAACTTCAAGGTCTTCCTGCTGGAATTGAACCTGTGATGCTAGTGCAGTGCTCTGACCACTGAGCTACGGAGGCCGTCATGCCGAGAGCCTAGTCACAAGTTCTGTATATATATAGTGGTGGTAATGCAGGAATAAGATTTTGGGTATATTTCAAGTAATATTTGGCATTTCACTTGATTTAACTTCATGTTCTTAGGATTTATGGTGAAGGATACCACCACTATATATATATATGGTTGAGTGTATTACAAATATTTCCTAAAAGATATGTTTGCCACTATACTCAGAGTTTCATGCACAAGGCAATCATCAGGCAACTTTGCCTGATGATTGCCTTGTGCATGAAACTCTGAGCAGTGACAAACATATCTTTTGGGAAATATTAAAATATATATATATTAGGGTGCATCATCCGCCCCAACTTTTCACTATCAAGCCTACCTTTTTTTTAGAGGTGAGGTTCAGCCTAACTAACAAAATTGTGAAGTTTGGGGACAATCAGATAAATCCTAGGGGTAGCAGATTGCGATCAAAGATTGCGAAATGTCATGCGACACCGAAATAGCCTGGGTGTCCTGTATCTCAACTCCGGAAGATGGTACAGACTTTATTTTGGTACCAAAAGATGCAGAATCATCACATTTATATACAACTTGTTAGTAGTCTATAGGTATACAACCTTTATTTTGCATGTTATTGTCAAAAAACGAGTTTTTAGAGTCATTCTATGCTATTCTGATAGTCTTATGCTAGCATTTGCTCATAATTCTGTTATTGTATGACATAACGGAGCTATAGATGCTTGTATTGTTATAAATATATGTTTAATGTACATAATCCAGCCTTAACATCAAAGCTATAAAAGTATAGCTTATGAGTACATAGACACTGTTATAAGTTCCAATATTTTACAGAGTGAGGTACCACGAGGAGGAATGAAGTTTTCTCTTTCTCGTGTTTGGTTCGGCATGTCTAGAGTTTTCAACCACCTGCAAGACTCTCTGGTAGCGTTCTTCCTTGACAGCTGTTCCAAGAAAGTCGTGACCAAGCTTGACACCTCTCTCAGCAGCATCATTTACTACACTTATGCTATTCACAACTAACTTAGCACTTTCAAACCCTTCATCACTGGCCCACTCCGTAACAGGTTTGTAAAGGAATTCCTGGCTTATCTTCATTATTTTGAAAAATAACCAAGAATCCATCCCAACATATCTGGAAAGATCTTCTGTTATCTCGGTCGGCATCTCAGGAAAAGTTGGTTTTCCAAACCCATTACCATGCCCCAACATTTTGGTCACCATTTTCTGCTTAATGTTAGCATCTAGTGAGTTGCTGAATAGAGCGAGTGGAACAAGTTCTTCTGTGAGATACCACATGTGGTTACCAAAACTCTTGATAGCTGCTGTAGCCATTACACCGTCTATAAGCTTATAGTTGATGAAAGAGTTGATGAGAAGTTGATCATTTATTGGTGCAGCTGAGGGGACAGGAGATGTGAGCCACCATGGAACATAACAGAAGACCACAAACTGTACAAAGCGACGTATCTTCTGCAGCTGATGACTTGCAAATACGGCACCTTTTGGAAGTTCATTGATCATCTTTGTACCCAAAAGATCCATTTTTATGGCGTAAAGAAGTTTTGCCATCCAACGTGCTTTGTGCATTGCACCAGGTCTGCTGAATGAAAACCCTTCAATATCATTGCCTTCACTTAGATACAGAAGGACTAAAGTGACAAGTTCCTTGTAATCTCCTCTGCTGAATGACTTTTTAAGGTAGGCATTGCACAATGCTTTAATTTCACTTATCCTTCCTAACAAATCAAACGGGATTTCTGGAAAATCAAGATCTGCTTTGTTTTCATGTGTAATGCTGGAAAAGTTTTCTTTAAACCTTTTAAATACGAGAATTTCGGTACTTTTCGAAACTTCGATTTTCAAGGCATCCCACGTGTGGGTCAGAATGACTTCACCAACATGATGACGACACGCATACCAGAGAAGAGGGCGGTTTAGTCTACCTTGCAATGCCACACAGGCAGCAGTTCGAGAACCTGTATTAGAGCTTGTAGTGTCAAACACCATACCAGCCAGACACTCTGCACAGTTCCATTCCTCTATCAATTTCATGCTTACTTCTGAAATCAGATCCCCAGCCGTTTCTGTAGACTTGTGAGGAATTGCCGGCACTCCTAACAGCTTCGTCCCACCAACTCCTGATAAAAGAACTGGTAACCTTTCTTCTTGACCGGCACCATCAAGGGTAGACATCAATTTACCGTCCCAGTGGAGGTTTGCAACAGAAGGAGGAGTCCAATTTTCTTTAATCTTCTCTGCAATTGTCGTGACAGTTTCAACTCTATATCTTTGAGATGTTGCGTAGCTAAGATTAAGTTTAGATGGATCTCCTTCAACCGCTGTAACAATGTTATGCATGACAGAAGATATTGCAGCAGATGAAATGTTGTTTCTAACAAGGGATTGGACAACTCTGGGTGATTGCAATATGTTTGGAGGAATAAAAACTGATACACCCGTTTTCACACATCTCTTGTGAGATCTTTTAGCACAAGTATGAACAGTCTCGGGTATATTATCATCATCATCCTCGTCATCACTATCGCTCATTGTAGTGGTTGTTGAACATGAAGCACCAATGTCACTTTCTTTAATTTGATTGCTTCTTTCAATCCTCTTCAATTCTTTGTCTTTTCTTTGTCTAACTTTCTTTTCAGTAGAACTTAATTTGCTATCAATCCCAGACATTGTAGCCTGCCTGTCTGTCATCATAGATTGTAGAAATGCTTTATCATCTTCATTGCTTAATTTCTGTAAAGAATTCCTTGGCCAAAACTTCATAGTGGTTTTAAGATGGCTTTTGAAGCTCTCCACTCTATCTTTTGGCTTTCCTGAATCCCTGTCCTTAGGTTGAATTTTAAGGATTTTCTTCATATCATCAAAAAGTTTTTCCACTTCTTCAGCCATTTTATGTGGGAGAATAGTTGGGATTCTTGCACGATTATAAAAAGGTATCACAATTTTAACAGTTTTATTTGCTGCATCACGTTTGCTACTTGCAGTTTGATTATGGGCCAAGAAGCAAAGCAGGACCTGGCGTGCAGTTGGCAATCGACTACCTGTTATTGTCTTGTCATCATCTGACGGAATGGTACTCAGAAGGAAAAATCGAGGATCAGTGCTTCTGCGGGAATTTTTAGCCATTCCGAATTGGAAAGCCAAAATATTTACATCACTAACTAAGTATAATAGACAAAAATTATGGTTAAAAATTTACATAAACTGTGTTTCTTAATTGACAAAATCAGGAATGGTAAAAGCAAGTATCATGTGCATAAAGTCAGACTTAAAAACATACCAATATTATTTAATGAAACTTGCTTTTTTATCTTTGTAATATCACATCTTTGTTTTCAATGTTTTAATAACCGCCATCTTTGTTTTGCATTAAAGATTTTATATTGAAATAACATGAAGTACATGTACCAAGATAATAAGAGAAGTATAGTCTGCAACATGAAACAATACAATATAAAATAAATTGTTAACCAAATTATGATGAAATATTAGGAAAACAACCTAAAAATCAGTTTTTTTGGCGATAACTTGCAAAATAATGGATTTAGACATATAGAATATTAACAAGTTGCATATAAAATTGCTATTTCTGCTTCATTTGAAACTAAACTGAAGTCTTCACGACCTTCCTGGGCTGAGATACAGGACGCCCAGGCTATTTTGGTGGCGCGCGACATGCCGCAACCTTTAATCGCAATCTGCTACCCCTAGGATTTGTCTGATTGTCCCCAAACTTCACAATTTTGTTAATTAGGATGAACCTCACCTCTAAAAAAAAGGTAGGCTTAATTGCATAACGTTTGCAAAATATTGGGGCAGCTGATGCACCCTACTATATATATATATACAGAACTACACATAAGCATACCACCACTATATAGTATTATATATACATAACTCGTGACTAGGCTCTCGGCAACGGCCTCCATAGCTTAGTGGTCAGACACTGCAATAGCATCGCAGGGTTGCGGGTTCAATTCCAGCCAGAAGGCCCTGAAGTTGCATTTTTCGCAACTGGTCCCGGTTTGGTCTTAAAATGTATATACAGTATTCCTACACTCTAAATTTTCCTTCACCATATATAAATATATGCCATGGGTAACTGTAACCACAAATTGAGTTAGATACATATAAGCGACCGGTCATTATTTATGGATATACTGGGTCAACTCACAAAATATTTTGCCCTCCAATCCTTTCTACTGCTACCGGTATGAAAAACACAAAGTTCTGGTGTTAAGTGAGACAGAATAAACAGAAAATTATAAATTTTCTTACAGTATTTCTGTTCATGTATGAAACAGGATTGAGGAGACGAGACTGTCTCATATATATATATATATATATATATATATATATATATATATATACATATATAACAACAGACGGTACCGTTTCGGCCTTTTGGGCCTCATCAGTGTAGTGCTGATGAGCAGGGTGAAGATAACTGCTATTTACAGTCACCCTTGATGCCACACGAATGTGGGACATCAAAAACCATGCCAGAGTGCTCAAACTGCAAGCAGTGAGCGTGCGCACAATGCATAAGCGACAATGGTTTTCATCCTGTAGAGTGCTCAATATGACCTAAAGGTCAGATATATATATATATATATATATATATACTGTATATGCCATGGGTAACTGTAACCACACATTGAGTTAGATCACAGTGGTTAGATATACATAAGCAACCGGTCATTATTTATGGATATATACAACTGGGTCAGGTCATGAAATATTTTGCCCTCCAATCCTTTCTACGGCTATGAAAAACACAAAGTTCTGGTGTTAAGTGAGACAGAATAAACAGAAAACCATAAATGTTCTTACAGTATTTCTGTTCATGTATGAAACAGGGTTTTAAAATTCTGAGACGAGACTATCTCACCAGTTTGGAAATACACCAGCCATGCAACTTTCAAAACAACATGTATTTCCATATTTCATGTTGGATGTGCCAATGATCTCACAAGGATCAACAAGGTTTTAAATTGACCAATTACATGTATGCTTGTTTGGACAAGCTTCAAAAATTTTTATTCGCTGATAGAGTGGGTCATGAAAATTTTTGAATTCAGTTTTAAAATATTCCATACCCAGTAAACCCTGCAAATAATGACCACTCCCTCAGTGGGATATTTGATGTTGGCAATAACTAAATAAGATATGAATTCTATGTTCAGGTTACAAGAATGCCACTCAATTCCTGCATGTAGTGGATTATGGATTCTATGTGTTTTATTTCTTGCTTCTCCGTAAACAACTTTAGAGTTAAATTTATTTATAATAAAATCTTTAGGTATAGAACATGCACAATTCTTATCATAAATTAATCACTCATCATTAATTATGCGGTCTTTAACATTTTTAAAATTTACATTTAAAGCAACTAACATATAATTTTTATTTCAGAATTTTCTAGACTTAATTCAACAGTGAGAACAGGTTAATGCCAAACAAGTTACATGTACATGACTTATTTGGGGATAAGTTCCTGGGATCACCATCATGCATGACAGAAGAAAGAAAATAAAGATATTTCGCTTTACGCTGTGTGGAAATCATCTTTATAAATGGTTAGTACAGTATCTAATGTATTATGAAATTTGAATTACTGTATTACATTTTTACATATTGTGTACATGACAATTGTGTCCAAATTAATGTATCTCTTACCATTTAGTTATTAGAAGGGTTAACAACTCTATGACTCTCATTACATTTTATACTGTTTTACATGTTTATCTTGTTGCAGACTACAGTATTTATATATTGTGGCAATCATATCCTCATTATATCTTGCCATTCAGTTAGTTACAACTTATAAATCCATAATATATGAGTTGGTATGGGCTACCTAAGCAGCCACACAATAGCTCCTAAAATTATTATATTTAATTACATGTAGCAATGTCACTAAAATTACATTTGAACCTGTGACAAATTACTCTGTACTCAGCCTCATATCCAGGGTTATTTACTGATGTTAAAGTGCCTATGACATGAAAAAATCCAGTTTCCATACTGTCTTTCCTTTGAAAGTAGATTTTGAATAATGATGAAATCTGTTAAAAAAAATTCTTTATCACTCACCGTTGTCTAGTTATAAGCATTTGAAATTTTAGCGTGATATTTTGTGAAGTGTTTACACGAAAACTACAAAACTTAGTAGCGTTTCAACTACCACAATATAATTTAGGTGATAAACTACTTTGTGTGATCACCATGGTAATAAGCTAGGCTCCAGGCCCCTGAAAAGAGTAAATAAAAACTTGCTCTACTTTTAGTATGAGGCATTGTTTAGACAAACACTGTCATCTCTCATATTAAGGATGTCATGCCATATACATAACCAGAACAAAGTCAACAGCAAATATCCAGAAAACAAGAAAATTACATTTTATTAAATAAGGGTAAAAGGGTCTGGAACCTAGCATGTTTCCATGGTAACTATACAAACATCAGTGGTGAGTCGAGCACTTAAAGGACAACATTGCTACCATGTTTCATCTTTGTGCAAGTCATACTTTATGAAATATCAACACGTTAATAATTCTCAGGTACACGTTGTGACGTCATCACGCTAAAATTTCAAATGCTTATAACTAGACAACGGTGAATAATAAAAAAATTAAATTAAACAAATTTCATCATTATTCAAAACCTACTTTCGAAGGGAACAGATTATTGAATATCGATTTTTTCATTTCATACTAGGCACTTTAAACATGTGAAAAGGAAATTTGAAATTGCCCTAACATTGTCTTGTGTGTTTTGGTCAATGTAATATGCTAATTATGTACCAAATTGTAACAACAACCAAATTGTGGTCACTTATAGACAGTATGTTTCTACAGGAAGGATATTAGCTAAAACCCTGCTCTCATCTATGCAATGCCAATGGGAATTAACCAGTAAAGCAATTCTGCTGCAAATTTGAGTAATATTTGATTCAGACTGCATTAAAGTGTCCATGAAGTGAAAAAATCGCTGGCATTTTTTGCTCTAACGAACAAAGTAGCACGGCAGGATTGTTCACTGAAAATTTCAAGTGAATTTGCTGCAGAGTCTTCGAGCTATCAACTCTCAAAGTTTGTCCATTGGCATACAGTAGTTTAACGTTACAAAATAGGGAAAGACTGGGATTGAATATATGTGGTATATGACGTATGCAGGTGGATCATTAATGTTCAAATCCATTCTTCTTATGCATAGTAAGTACACCTGCATACGCCACAAGACAATAAACCGCACGTTTCAGATTTCACCAAAAAGATTTAGCCATGCCAAACTTTGAGAGTTGATAGCTCGAAGACTATGCAGCAGATTCACTTGAAATGTTCGGCGTACGCACCTGCCGTCCGTTAAAGCAAAAAAAATGCTAGCGAATTTTTCACTTCATAGACACTTTAAAACACTGGTGACCATGTTTCATTTCTTAACTATGTAATGAGTTCTTGATGCATGTAGCTGATTATATATTATTTTCTTTTTTTGAAGGAAGATGAATGTATTGATGAATTGATAAAGGACTTTTGAGCCAAGCAAATTGGAGCAGGTGAGCTGGCTTATGTATATCCCCTTTACATGGTGGCAGGGGTGAAATCGTTGTGAAAATGAACTCACTGCTAATTGGGTGTTACTATATATTTAAAATTGTGTATGCATTGGCCAGCAATATTGTGTACCTTTCCTGAAAAATACACTCATGAGTAGAACAAATGCAGCAAAGAAAGATCTCCAGGAGTTGGACTTGAGGTGAACATCTTGATGTATCAGTACATTGTTTAAGTTTTTATTAAGTAACCTTATACACTAAGTAACTATTGTATTCTATTTAATAATTATTTAATATAATTACAGTATAACTGTTATTATAATTTTAAAAGTGTTTAATAAATTAAATTAAATCCATATTGACTCTTGTAGCTTTGATTTCATTTTCGGTGTGATTGTATGTTTACCCCTGCATATAGTTATTTTTGTATTTCTCTAATTCAAGTTTTGGAGTCATATTTTTGGAGTAGGTATCTACTCCAACAGGAGTTATTTTTACTCCAATTTTGGAGTCGCGATTACTCCGAAAATGGAGTTAAAATGTTGGAGTAAAAATTAACTCCAAAAAAGGAGTCATTCTGTACCTTTTCTTTCTACTCCACTTTTGGAGTCAAATTGACTCCAATTTGGAGTAAAATTTACTCCTACAGGAGTTATTTTAACTCCAATTTTGGAGTCGTGTTTACTCCAAAAATGGAGTTAAAATTTTGGAGTAAAACTAACTCCAAAAATGGAGTTATTCTGTACCTTTTTTTTCTACTCCACTTTTGGAGTCAAATTAACTCCTTGAAAATAACAGTGTAAGTGCAAGTTATGAATAAAAATGTTCCTGTACTGGAATATTTCAAATGGTTGACTGACGAACTAAAACGTAAAGGTAAAGCAGCAGACAGAGTCATAATCTACTGCCAAACCATTAAACAGTGTCACACACTGTATTCCATCTTGTTGGCAGAATTGGGTGAATCAGTTTGTCCTGATTCTGAAAATAAGAAGGAAAGGTTAATTGAAATGCTCCATTGAACTACACCAGAACGTGTAGGGCATGGATTGCAAGAGTGTGACAACTGTCATCAACTTTGGACCTTCCCAAAATGTAGAGGCATACATGCAAGAAAGTGGTAGATGTGGCCTGTTGGCGTGGTGGGGAAAAGTGTAAGGCCATCATTTTATTTATTGGAAGGATGCTTCGAAATGTCAGCAAAGGTTTGAAAGATTATGTCAAATTACCAACTACTGCATGTATAGAAGGAAATTTATATTACAGTTTTTTGACATAAGCTCAGAGGAGATGCTTATGGCCCAGACATTTTCATACAAACATGAATGCTGTGATTTATGTGCCAAACCATGTTCATGCAGTGCTGGTAATTGTGCTGAATTAAACAACTTACCTATCTCAAGCACTGTGTCTGTGCATACAGCAACACGATGCAGAACTGTGACATCTCAACATCGAGTACTTTTGAGCAACAAGCTTCTGATATTGCGAAAGGAACTCATGATGCCCATTTTGGAGAAATTTGTTGGACATGATGGAGAAGTCATTACCCCAACACTACCTACATTCCTAAGTACGTTTTCATCCTTCCAGATCAACCAAATTCTCGAAAAAGCTGAATGCCTGTTTAGTTTGGAAGATATTACATATGATATTGAAATATGGAAAAAGGAACATGCAATAAAAATCTTTCTTTTGCTTAATGATGTTTTTGGTGATATGTGCCCCTTGCCTGAAATAGACTATGAAGATGATGAACAATCAGAATATGATGGTGATGGTGAAGATGAATGGGATGAAATTATGGACACTTCATTTAGTTCTATATATCCAAGTGACGTAGACATTTCATCATTTGATCTGACCACCACAGAAGACAATGATGATGGGTTTCCACCAATTGCTGAAGAAGCTTTACAATTTTTGTGAATAATTATTTCATATGCATGCAGACAATAGTAAGATGATAGTTTATTTAAACATGTAATGCACATGCAGGAGTAACAAAAATTCATTATAATGCACACGTGCATTATTTAAGTAATTATTATTATTTAAGTACAGCACAGTATAGTCTGCAAAAGCAGACTCTGTCCTCACTCCCCCTGGCAGATGTAAGTATCATCTGCCAGGGGGGTGAGGACAGAGTCTGCTTTTGCAGACTAAGTACAGTACATTATGGATAAACATGTATATATTGAGGTCTGCAGTGCAGGGAGTTTTGGGTATAATATGGCATCCAAGAGGTTTTTAAATCAGTATACATTGTTACATTGTAGGTATTTGGTATATTTAAATTTGATGAATCCTAAGGCCATTCGATATTTAGTATACTGTGCTTCTTTGAAATAATGGTATTTTCAGCATACTACTGTATTTGTTCAATTTTATGTACCTGCACAGGTATTTAGTATACCACAATCCTCTGGTTGATCTCAATATATACACTACAGTGCAGTTTATAGAATTTACTGGTATAACTGTTCTAAATGTTACGATTTGCTTTATTTTTCTTTACATAGTAACTGACTATATTCATCCAAACTCTTTTACCTACATCAGGTGACATTGGCTAAAAGTTTAGTTTAGTTTATTAGATTTATCACTCTTTGGTGAACGGAATACCCCAACAGGCTAGAAGCGAAATTAATAGGGGTTCCGATGGCCTACGATTTATGGTTGTTATCTGAGAAGACCCAAAAGTCCTACCATTTGCTGATATTATTGCAAAGGTAGCACTTTCTCCTCAATTATTTTTAAGACCCTGAGTGGAGGTTCGACCCAGGATTTGAACCTGTGTCACCCAGCTCATATACATGTGTGGAACCACTAGACCACAACAGCTGGTTATAACTTAAGGGGTATATTTGAGTGAGGATAGATAAATCAATATACTATGGTACTATGTTCTAATTCTAATGATTGAAACTATATATATATATATATATATATATATATATATATATATATATATATATATATATATATATATATATATATATATATATATATATATATATATACGTGTAGGTTTTGGTCTACGAAATGCAAAGAGTGCTCAACAACATATAGTTAGAGCAAATAATAGATTTTCGCTTACCTCAAAACTGGTCTGCTACAACTTGTTTCATCTGTAAAAGAATCTTCAGACTGCCTGAAGATTCTTTTACAGATGAAACAAGTTGTAGCAGACCAGTTTTGAGGTAAGCGAAAATCTATATATATATATATATATATATATATATATATATATATATATATATATATATATATATATATATATATATATATATATATATATATATATATATATATATATATATATATATATATATATATATATATATATATATATATATATATATATATATATATATATATATAATGTTGTGCTACATAGGCTGTGTAGAAATACAAAGCTAATACTCTAAAAAGTTGGTAAAAAACTATGATGAATGGACCTTACTTGAAATGTTAGACACCCTACATACAATTTCAGCAACATAACAAATTTTTAGAGTATTTGTTTTATAATAAAAACATAGTGCATTAATATCGAGCATAGGAATATAACAATGTAAATACATGTATCTAGTTACCTATACTTCCTATGATGATGGATCTTTCTTTTATGTTCATTGATCCAATCATGCAGTTTATGAATGTTTAAATTGTTTAAAATGCTACTATTGCAGTTCTTAAAATAGTTATAAGACCTGTTTTGTTTTATTGTAAGAGCACCTTCTTCAATGAGCTTTGCCAAAATTGTATTGAAGTCTTTTTCATCAGACATTGTTGAATGCTTACCAGATCTTTTCATTATGTTCATGGTATGGTCAAATGATTCAAGCATTCTACGAGCAACCACCTGGGCTGACTGACTTTTCACTGATGTTTCTTTGTAGCTTTTTTATACACTCTTCTACCATTCTGTTATCATGCTCCAGATCAGATCTAGCGGAACATTTGAATAACTGCCATGAACAGACGGCAGACCGATTCCATATAAGGCGATGTGCTTGTTTTGGAGACAAAAGAGAGGTTGCTTGGAGGATGAAGTATAATGCTTCTAGTGCATATTTTGTACTTCCTTTTTCATCTGCCCTGAAGTATAGCAACAGAAATTTCCAACATCTAAATATTCTACCACCATCCCCTTCCCTAATAGAATCATAAAATTCCATGCACAATAAACCATATATTGTGAGACAAACATTGTATTTATACATGTCATCGTTATTGCATGTATGCTCATCATCAACAAGATCTGGAAGAGTTGGGGTGAAGGTTGGCTTTGTGACAATAACAGGTGGGTTGTGTAATGCTTCGTGATCTATTCTCCTTTTTCCATTCACTGCGAATGTCTTTTCGCACCCTAAAAAACGGCAAGGGAATCTTCCATTTTCGTCAACTTGTTGTCTGTCTTTCATTTCATCTACCTCTTGCTGGTTAATGATGGTTTTCATAACCTGTGTGGCTTTGTCTGCTTCGCTCACATATTCTGTAGATCATGTTTGCAATTTTCTCCAAGTAAATTTTCTGCAACAATTCAGGTGACTCAGAATTTGGTGGATTATTCAGAGTTGGAGTATCTGCAATATCCTTCATACCCAATATTAACATTGCCATTGCAGTGACCCTGGTCTCAACCTCCAACAGGAAAAATTCCTTACAATGGCTGTAGTTTTTGTCAATAGGTATCTTGACATTTCTACGATTAACAAGATTTCTGTCACTGTACATTGTGCAATTGTCAGCTGCCGATGAAGCAGAGTACAGGTGTTTATAACCCAACTAAAAGTATAACAATAGTATAATATGCATTTGTTTATAACATAACAAAATTACTGCATTTTGATTGGTTGAAAGGAGGGCAATTATTCAAATTATTACATGTTTGTAATAAATTGAATATTCATCAGAATAAAATTCAAAATAGCAGTCTATTCTATCTGGCAATGGAAATATTTTCACTTTTCCAATTGCTGTACATGTACTGTAAAAATCTGATGTAAATAAGTAAGTACAGAGAACATCAAAGAGAAAATGTTTGTTACCATAAAGGCATGGAACAATTTTCAAATATCACTTGTAGTGTAAATCCTTACTTATTCTCATCATATGATTACAGTACCTAGAGTATAATAATAATCATATAATAATAATAATAAATTATAGAGAGCTGTGCTGTGAACTATTGTACAGTACATACAGTGAGTATATACAGTATATACCACAGTACATAATTAAATGTATAACTAAATGAAAAACAAAAAATAATCTATTTAGATTGCATACTCACCTAACAAGCTTTCATTCCAGAATGCCAATCAGCAATACCAAAATTAAATCCCTCTAGCCTTTCTTGTGCATTATAACCATTTGTTCTAGATTGGGCTGCATTAACGCATCGCTGCACAGTTAACTGATCTCCAACGAGACCTTGATTTTCAAACTGCATCAGGTCAGCTTCTCTGTCAGTCGTACAAAGGTATTTCTGCAAATGCTCAATTACTTTTACAATTCCATCATTCGTATTCTCATTATGAAAGAGAATTCCAAGTTGAATCTAAAAAAATGGGAAAGATTATTGCATACATGTATATTTCTATAGTTCATTTAAAATCATAGACCAATGGTTATAAGGATTTTAGACAATTGGGGTCGCCACCTACCTATACTATCAAGTTTTGTGATTGGTTGATTAAAACAATAGAATCAACCAAAAAAACAATCAATGTCCTAACCCTACCAATCTTTGTTCCATGTAGCCAATCACAAAACCTGTTCATTTTAGGTACGTATTTACCGGATAATTGAGCATAAATATCAATTTTATAAATCTTTGGGGCAATATGGACTGACCCTGATATATTGTAGAAATACTTTCAAAAAGTAATACTGTATTTGATATATAGTACAGTTTTGAAATGGGAAACATTTAGAAAAACGTACCTTAGAAGTTGGCTTTTTCATATCCTTCATATGGGCATGTGGAATGTGTTGTGTAATATTATGGTAATACTTCAATACTGTCAACATCTATTATATCCTTTGTGCAGCCATCATCACTCAGATTATTCCCAGAAACTCTGTTAAAAATCCATTGGGTTGGGTACAGGTGTAGTTAAGGTACTATTCAAAGAGGTGGTTATACATGTAGGCGAAGTGAAAGTGGTATTCAATGGATCAGGTACAGGTGGAGTGAAGATGGTATTCGAGGGAGTGGGTTCAATTGGAGTGATGGTGGTACCGGTATTTAAACTGATTGGTTCAGCTTGAATGAAGGTGCTATTCAAAGGTGTGGGTACAGGTGGAATGAAAGTGGTATTTAATGGTTTGCGTACAGGTGGGGTAATCATTGGTTCAGGAAGTTGGTCAGATGTTGGTTCCTGGGTTTCTTGTTTTTTCTATTTCTCTTTTAATCATCACTATGTTTTCTTTCAATGTCTGGATTTTGTCTGCTCTTGAATCAACACTATCTTTCCATGATGATATTTTTAAATCTTGAAGTTTAGCAAAATCATCAAGGCGTCTTGACATGGCTGTGTTTGACAAAACCAGTCTCATACAATTGAGTCTGTTGAACATTGTCTAAAAGATAGAAGTATAATAACATTGGATAAGCAATGTGTTTTACATATTATACACCGCTGTAGGGAGCTTGGAGTAGACAGATTATCAAACTCAAATCCTCAGAAAGGGATCGAACCTGTAACCTTCTGACTGCTGTTGAGATGCTCTCACCATTGATGCTCTAACCATTGAGCTACCAAGACTCAGATGGAGAGTGAAGGTTACAATGATGTACTAGTTCGTGCTTGACAATCGTCCATGTATGATAAGCAATATTATCTATGAAAATATTATTTTTGCTGAATACTGATACATAACAATCCTTTTAAATTAATAATACCAATACAGCTAATCATTGCAAAAGTTTAAATAAAACCTTCACATCTTACTTTACCCGGTAAGAACTAAACTTAATTATCATACTGATCAGATGTTGTACAGCATTCATTTCTTTGCATCTTTCTCTTAACAAGATTGATCTAGCAACTGCAATGCTTGGCAGACATATAGCTGTTTCTGTATCTTTTCTTCTTGATGGCACAGCTGCTGTTGTTAGAATGCATAAAAAATGGGAGCTCTGTTTAACCATTCAGAACAAACATCTTCCAGTGTCCGGTTTTCTAATGCACTAGACAAAGGACTCCTGCACTTTGATGGTTTGTTCTTTGAGCAGAGTCCAATTATTTCCTTCACCATTTCTTTCAACACAATCTTGATAATTTCAACCTTTAAAGCTTTACATTTGAAAGCAGCATTTGCAATCTACGTAAATGTTCCACGCAAAAGTGCTTTGCCAAGTGCATGGTTCCAACTCATGTAGGAGATCTCTGCTGCGAGTTTGAGAAGGCCATTTAACACTCACCTTAAAATAACCAAATATAAGTCAGATAATATATAATGATAATAAATATAGTACAATAGAAATTGTGCTGCATAGTTGTGCAGCATAGGCAGTGTATATATATATATATATATATATATATATATATATATATATATATATATATATAACTACAGGCGGTACCGTTTCGGCCTTTTGGGCCTCATCAGTGTAGTGCTGATGAGCAGGATGAGGGTAACTGCTATTTACAGTCACCCTTGATGCCACACAAATGTGGGACATCAAAAACCATGCCAGAGTGCTCAAACTGCAAGCAGTGAGAGTGTATATATATATATATATATATATATATATATTGTAAATAGCAGTTATCTTCATCCTGCTCATCAGCACTACACTGATGAGGCCCAAAAGGCCGAAACTGTACCGTCTGTAGTTATATATATACCGCTTCACGCTCTCTGGATGTGCGCATGACCGCTGTTTATCCCACAAGCGGTTGTCACTGGCAATCGTTTGTGTATAATTAGTACTCATGTCCATATCTAGATTGTACCAAGCTACACTGATGAGCTGTGGAACAGCGAAACACGTGTCTGTAGATATTGTGCTATTACGCTCCTTCACTTCGGTGTTGTTGAGCACTCTGTGAAGTTGGTGTAGGTGTCCTTTAGCGATAATGCAACGCCCACTACCCTTGTGGTAGTTTGAGCACTCTGGCCCTATACCGCTTCACGCTCTCTGGATGTGCGCATGACCGCTGTTTATCCCACAAGCGGTTGTCACTGGCAATCGTTTGTGTATAATTAGTACTCATGTCCATATCTAGATTGTACCAAGCTACACTGATGAGCTGTGGAACAGCGAAACACGTGTCTGTAGATATTGTGCTATTACGCTCCTTCACTTCGGTGTTGTTGAGCACTCTGTGAAGTTGGTGTAGGTGTCCTTTAGCGATAATGCAACGCCCACTACCCTTGTGGTAGTTTGAGCACTCTGGCCCTATACCGCTTCACGCTCTCTGGATGTGCGCATGACCGCTGTTTATCCCACAAGCGGTTGTCACTGGCAATCGTTTGTGTATAATTAGTACTCATGTCCATATCTAGATTGTACCAAGCTACACTGATGAGCTGTGGAACAGCGAAACACGTGTCTGTAGATATTGTGCTATTACGCTCCTTCACTTCGGTGTTGTTGAGCACTCTGTGAAGTTGGTGTAGGTGTCCTTTAGCGATAATGCAAACGCCCACTACCCTTGTGGTAGTTTGAGCACTCTGGCCCTATACCGCTTCACGCTCTCTGGATGTGCGCATGACCGCTGTTTATCCCACAAGCGGTTGTCACTGGCAATCGTTTGTGTATAATTAGTACTCATGTCCATATCTAGATTGTACCAAGCTACACTGATGAGCTGTGGAACAGCGAAACACGTGTCTGTAGATATTGTGCTATTACGCTCCTTCACTTCGGTGTTGTTGAGCACTCTGTGAAGTTGGTGTAGGTGTCCTTTAGCGATAATGCAACGCCCACTACCCTTGTGGTAGTTTGAGCACTCTGGCCCTATACCGCTTCACGCTCTCTGGATGTGCGCATGACCGCTGTTTATCCCACAAGCGGTTGTCACTGGCAATCGTTTGTGTATAATTAGTACTCATGTCCATATCTAGATTGTACCAAGCTACACTGATGAGCTGTGGAACAGCGAAAACACGTGTCTGTAGATATTGTGCTATTACGCTCCTTCACTTCGGTGTTGTTGAGCACTCTGTGAAGTTGGTGTAGGTGTCCTTTAGCGATAATGCAACGCCCACTACCCTTGTGGTAGTTTGAGCACTCTGGCCCTATACCGCTTCACGCTCTCTGGATGTGCGCATGACCGCTGTTTATCCCACAAGCGGTTGTCACTGGCAATCGTTTGTGTATAATTAGTACTCATGTCCATATCTAGATTGTACCAAGCTACACTGATGAGCTGTGGAACAGCGAAACACGTGTCTGTAGATATTGTGCTATTACGCTCCTTCACTTCGGTGTTGTTGAGCACTCTGTGAAGTTGGTGTAGGTGTCCTTTAGCGATAATGCAACGCCCACTACCCTTGTGGTAGTTTGAGCACTCTGGCCCTATACCGCTTCACGCTCTCTGGATGTGCGCATGACCGCTGTTTATCCCACAAGCGGTTGTCACTGGCAATCGTTTGTGTATAATTAGTACTCATGTCCATATCTAGATTGTACCAAGCTACACTGATGAGCTGTGGAACAGCGAAACACGTGTCTGTAGATATTGTGCTATATATATATATATATATATATATATATATATATATATATATATATATATATATATATATATATATATATATATATATATATATATATATATATATATATATATATATATATATATTTTCGCTTACCTCAAAACTGGTCTGCTACAACTTGTTTCATCTGTAAAAGAATCTTCAGGCAGGTATATATATATATATATATATCAACCTCGTTCTCAGGGCCTTTTTGAAATTAGGAGGGCGGGAAAAGGCCCTGGCATCGGCTGGTCACATGACGTTCAAAACACCCATCTATAGTGGGTGTAAATAAATTATAATAAATTGGTAAACAAAGAAAGATGGCGGAATCTTCGGATAAGTTGACTTGCTTCGACGACTCCAGCTAACGTTAAACAGCGGCAACTTCTCTTCGTATTGTTTTAAACCGCTGCAGGTGAAGTGTTTTGAATACTTATTACATGGCCACGATGTTGTTGCCGTTCTAATCCCACTGGTTTTGGAAAGTCCTTACTCTTCCAAGCTCCTTCCTAATTTCTTCCCTGTGAAGGCCGATATGAACATTGTCATTGTAGTGTGTTCTTTAAACTCAATAATGGAGGATCAAATATAGAGGAATTACGGCGGATGTGTTAGTGTTTCCCGGCGACGAGTGGACGACTTCAGATAGTTTGTTCGACGACTTCGACCATAGATCGACAAGAACAAACACACGAGCCCTTCGATGATATGAATTCACACTGTTACACACAAATCTATTGAGTGGCGATGTTCAAATTGTATTACGATTGAGTAACCATCTGCCTATGAAAGTTACGACCAGATTTTTATGCGCATTGCAAATGAACTGGCTTTGCAAAGAGAAAACTATCCAATGACAATCATATACTTGGAACTTAAAATCATGCGAACTCAGTTACATCAGATAGTATGATGCTCTTTAGCCATTCGGTGAAAGGGATCTTCCAGGTAAGATTATGGAAGCAATTGAGTACATTGGGGCAGAATCCGATTTGCTACTAACCTACAATATGGCTATGTTACTAACATGTGATGTCTACATTGATGACCGATCAGCTGCGAAAGATCTTGACTATGGAGTGCAGCAGGGCTCTGTTCTTGGTCCACTTCTGTATCTACTTTACACTGCACCTATTGGTGACATTCTCAAAAAGCATGACATGTCGTTTCACTTACACGCTGATGACATTCAGATGTTTGCTACGTTCATCCCGGCGGTTCATGATGAGATTAAGTCTGCTGTGCACAATATTGAAGCCTGTATGTTGGAGATTGACCAATGGATTATGACCAACAAGTTAAAATTGAAAAAAGATAAAACTGAACTTCTACTAATTGGGTCTCGTTTTCACCAGCCTGAACTTGATGCTGTGTGTATCAGCAATGTACAACTGAAACCTGTGCAGTCTTCCCAGTATATTGGCATTACCTTTATCAATGACTGAGCACATCAACAATATATGTAAATCATCATTTTTTCAACTGAGGCAGATTTTCAAAATTAGAAAGTATCTTTAGTCTATCTACTGCAGAGACTCTCCTACATGCATTTGTAACCTCTAAATTAGATCAGTTTAATTCTATATTATTATTTATACGGATTAGCCAAGTATCTCATACAGAAAATCCAAAGAGTTCAAACTTGTACAGCAAGTATGATAATTGCACTAGCAAATATGAACATGTTTCTCCAATACTATGTATGCTTCACTGGCTCCCAATTGAGAAGCAAATAATTTTTTAAATTCTTCTTTTAGCTTTCATAGCTCAACATAGCCCGGCTCTGCAGTATATCGCTGATCTTATTCAGCTATACATACTAACTAGAACTTTAAGGTCATAATCTGAGGCACTGTTACATGTAATAACCAGCAAGTAATTTGAAAACCTATGGTGATAGAGCTTTTGCAGTGGCCGTAAATTGCCTGTAGAATGAGCTATTAGCTGCTTTCAAAAGACAGTTGAAAACGTTTTTATTTCAGTATTTTTTAAAATTATTAGTTATTATATTCTTATAATCCATTATTAGTTAACCTATTGCAAAGATTGTAATTTTATAATAATTATTGAATCATGGCCATAGGAGCCTGAGGGGAGGGCATGTGCCCCCCACTTTTCCCCCAAATTTTCTTATTTTATTTTAGAATATTTAAAGTAACTTTGAAAAAGTAATTATATGTAAGTGTATTTCAATTTTAAGAAACAAATAGTATTGTTAAGTAATAATTATTATAATTATTAGTGGCTACACAAGCTTTGTTGGAGGATGTGTTGCTGCATGCTTGCAGCAAATCTGCTAACTGTTTGTGTAGTGAACTGTTCAAAATGCAGGAAATGCCAATTCAGAGGTCTCAGAAATGCAATATTTCCCAGGGGAGCATACCCTTGGACCCCCCTCAGGTGAAAATTGTTCCTACGTTACTGTGAATACTGTAATGTATTTAATTTTTTATATTCAATAAGCTTATTAATTGCAAATTTATATATATATTTTTATAGCACAGATTGTAAAGTGCTTAGATCTTGTTGTAGGCACTCTATAAATTAAACTATTATTGTCACCAATATACAAGGCCAAACCGCCCTCTTGAAAACACTCAAAGTGGGAGGCCGATAACGTACTAGTCGGGCCGCAAATATGTTTACCACAGCCCTGGTTATCATTGATCTTATAATGAACTGCATCTTTAACAAAATTAATGGTGCATTTCATAATTATTTTTCCTTGTATATTGGTGATAGTGATAACACAAATTTTGTTGGCATTATTATTACATCACTATTATGGCATATAGAATGAAACCTGTTCTTCAAATATTTTTGGTTTAATATTTGAATATGCCCCACTAATTTGAATCAGGGATCTATTCTAATAAGGTTTTCTATTTTCTTGTTACATTTCATATTATTTGTATCTTTGCAGTGATGAGGAAACTGGTAATAGTTTTATCATTTTAATTAATTTTAAATTTAGTTTTGAATAATTATTTGATTGACACAGCTTGCACAGCAAACAACCAGACAAATATGCAAAAGTTCAAGCTATAATTTATCAGACAAACTATAAAGTGTTTTTTTCATTCATTTCAGAATTTGTATTAATTTACCAGTTCTACAGTAAATATAAAAACTCAAAGTCAAACAGTCGTAGATAAACCTCTCCAAGCTTGTCAAGTTTTCATTGTTCTTAATATGAACAAACATTCAGTCTTCTAAGACAACAATGCGGGCCAAGTAAATCTGCAACAAAGACGAAATAAGCTGCCCAGGAAATATTATGAACGCTTTATTTTTAGTATGGCATTTTTCTTGATATAATTATAAAAAATATACGGAGAAACGACATCAATTCCCCGTAGAAACTTTATTGATTTCTGTGGCGGTTCTGACGTTCGTCAATATATAGCAGCTGTAGGAAAAATTTGACAAATCGTGAATTATTAGGACGATTTGACTGAAATTGAAACATTGTGATTGTACAAATCAAATGCAAAACAACTAAAACGATTTTTGACAAGCTATAGGTGTATATCAATAAATATAAAAATCAAATCCTGAGTTCAACCTTACTATACGACAAAGCTATACTTTACTCTTAATTCGTGACTTGTAGCTTCGACAGGGGTATTCTTGCCACAGACACTGCGTCAAAAATGTCTTATCAAAATCAAATTCCTTAAGATTGTCGTAGCTGTTGTCGTACAAAACTGAACCATAGACGTTTGCAAAGGTTTTGCAGGTTGATTTCATCTCGACTGTGATGGATGACTTTAATAACTGATGAAAGCAGGTAAACAAGGCATGTCCTAGGACAACAACTGGTTGTTTCGTGTTTGCCGCTAGAATGATTTTTTTCTTCTGAATTTCGGTCAAGAGTAACTCGAACTCAAGTTCGAGACAATTAAGTCGTGTTTGTCCCTACATCGTGAACTTGGAAAGTTAGTTTCTTTGCCGAAGTTTCTGGTTTCGCTTGGTCAGCTTGAACTAGTCGTTTCAGTGGATGTCCCAATTTCCATTCATCCTCGTCTGAAGTCGCTCGTCTTGGAAATAAATCCCTCACATTTTCTGCATATTAACTTCGAACTCCAAATATCGTCCTCGCGGATCGTAATTCCCCCAAAAATCTGCATTTTCGCACATAAATCGCTTTTGCTGAATATCCCTACCATATGACGGCTTTCGTAGGAACCTAGACCTTTATCAGAGTCGATTTTTCCACTTTATCTGTCATGAACGGACCAAAACTAATGTGAAGCACGAATTCTTGATTATGACCAAACTTTGCATTAATTATGTTTACGAGGAATATTTAAGAAAATCAATCAACCAATGACAACACAGAATGGACCAGCCTATGCCAGGGCCTTTTCCCGCCCTCCTAATTTCAAAAAGGCCCTGGGAACGAGGTTGTATATATATATATATATATATATATATATATATATATATATATATATATATATATATATATATATATATATATATATATATATATATATATATAATATATATATATATATATATATATATATATATATATATATATATATATATATATATATATATATATATATATATATATATATATATATATATATATATATATATATATATATATATATATACGTGTAGGTTTTGGTCTACGAAATGCAAAGAGTGCTCAACAACATATAGTTAGAGCAAATAATAGATTTTCGCTTACCTCAAAACTGGTCTGCTACAACTTGTTTCATCTGTAAAAGAATCTTCAGGCAGTGATATATATATATATATATATATATATATATATATATATATATATATATATATATATATATATATATATATATATATATATATATATATATATATATATATATATATATATATATATATATATATATATATATATATATATATATATATATATATATATATATATATATATATATATATATATATATATATATATATATATATATATATATATATATATATATATATAGTACTGTATATAATATAATTTTATTTATTGTAAGATATAATGTATTACAAAATAATCAAATTTACTTACTGTAACTTCAGTTTTATTAATAGATGTTGTTTGAGGAATATTTTGAGCTTGGTTAATACTCTGAAACGGCGTGACAGTACGTGGCGTAGATGGCCGGTTTACAGGGTCAGGTACAACCACAACACTACGCTTGACAGGTGTGCTTGACTGCAGTTGATGTGGTTGCTTGTCCGAATGGTTCGCGTAACTCAGAAAGACATTTGTTGTGCGCCAGTTCCAAGTGTATCTTCTTCTTTAAACGCGCATGGCATTTTCGGCATACATATGCTTTCTCGGTTATCTCTATATCTCATGGTAAACTCATTATAGCATCAACAATGTTAAAAGAGCTTCTTCCACTAACAGAATGTCTGTCTTTGGGATCATGTAGTACCAATGAACACAAAATACATGAATAATTTATAAGATCCACGTTTCCGACAAATCCGGCTAACCGCCATTTTGTCATTTATCAAATCGAGGAATTGCATAAATTATACTAATATTTTACTAATATTTCATACGTCACTGTACGGCATTATCTTCGATTGGTCGCAGACTCTCTTCTCAACCGCCAGGGGGGTGAGGACAGAGTCTGCTTTCGCATACTAATCAACATCTGACTAGTTTCCGGAAACTACTGGCACTAGTCTGGATCCGCCCCTGATATGCGTCTGGTGACCGCCGCTGAGGCCGTCGAAACGTCAGTCACCAACAACAGTCTTTCTCAAGACAACAACAACCTGGACGATCAACTTCACACATATAAAGACACATTATGTTAATATAAATTAGTAATAACTAGAAATGCGTGTATGCAACAACCCCTCGCCCGCTGTAATAGCGTAGTACTTAGTTATTTTACTTAAAAATAGATAACCCATTGATTTGCCAATCGAATGGACTTATAGTAGACACTACATGTATCTCTGAGAGGCTTTAAACTATCAAGCTTGTGTTGTTCTGAATTTCATTGTTTCATAATTAGACATCAAACTAAATAACTAAATAACTCAAAGTGTTTACTTTTTTGGGTGCAATTATATCAACCTGCAATGATTAAGATTTGTTTCATATGTAAAGGCCGGATCCTCACTGTGATGTCACACTGTATAATAACTTACTGAAAATGCATGTATATCTTTGGGATTATTAAATCAAAGCACTCAAAACTCAAAGCGTACAAAAAGCATCTCACTACTGACAATTAATCATGTTGAGGCTGCTACATAACGTGTTTAGCAGGTTTTGCTATATATAAAACAGGGCATCATTTTTCACATTATTATAAATTCTAGTTAATATTTGTTATTAGCATATACCAAAACAGTGAATAGTGCTTTTTGTGCAATCTGATTGGTTCCTCTAGCTCGGGATATCCTGCACTATTCACTGTTTCGCAAAACAAGATGGTATCCTTCTCTTGAACGACTTTTCTTTTTACGTAATGCAAGAAATTGGTAATTAAAGCAGGAAGGTAGAAAACAATTACTGTATGCAGGGAAATTATTTTACGTAATATTGATGAAAAACAAGTTGCAAAAAGAGAATAGAAAGCTCAAAAACCCGCAGAACAACGAAATAAATGTGCTCCAAAAACAAACTCGATTGAACGAACTGACTGTTGTTCTTTAGAAAAGTGTACTCCGTATAGTTCATATATCGATATTCTCCTTTATATAGTTTATGAGACAATTTGAATTGCCTTTCATATAGAATGTAATAACATTTACAAACATTAAAAATCATTTCAGTTACAACCAAAATTGGGCAAAACTTAAAAAGTACGGTATCGGCCGTAAAGATTACTGCGATACACTGCCAAAGAAACTGGCGAGTAATGAACTGAATACTAAACAAATGACCTGGCCGGTTATGACCAGGGAAACATACTACCGATTCTATAACAGTAAACACCCACAGAAATTATTTGTAAATTAAAGGAAATTCAACGACTAAACACATGAAACATTGACACTGTACTGACAGAAATAAAAACGCTTATATAACTCATCTTTTGCAAAGAACAACTCGTTTACTCAAGGTTTTCCCATTTACAGTATTAAAATATTTCCTTTGGGCTAAAATCCAGTGGTCTTTTGCCTTACTGTGATCCAACTTCGAAACGAGCTTTGAAAGGTTTTTAAAACGATCGGGCTGTCAGCTTGTCAAAACTGATAAACAACTCCATATATGGAGTTGCCACCTTGGGAGAATTTAGTTTTGCCTTGCGTTTCGCAACAATTCCTGGCTAAATTATAATGTGTCTCTTCCACTTCGGTGAATAATTGTTAACTATTATTATTAAGCAAAAACTTGCGTAAAAAAGTGCCAACAGTTGCCTGTTATGCATTTTGAAAACATTTTCTATACCGTTTATAATCTCTCCCACTCAAAACCCCTTTGGAAGTCAGTTGTATAATCCCAGGGCATTATTAAACAGATTCTACGGCATATATATTCTTCTGTTCAGGTTTATAAACATTTACCGCACCTTCAAAAAAACTCTGAACACATTTGCTTAGTTTTTAATGTATCGGGACCCCTGCTCCTTTATCAAAATGACACATTAGTTACAAAAGTGAAGCTCTATTTATAACAGATTACAAGATGATGATATTCAAAAAAAGTCTCTCAGGTTCAGTTCCATGGGAATAAAGCTGTTTAATTTATATGTCCAGAATCATATTTTATTGCCCCAATTTAAAAAAATGCACATATAAATGCTCTTGTGGTGCATGCCCAATTAGTGTGTTGCCAGATTTGTTGACGAACGTAATACTTTAGTTCGAGTGATCACACATATTATATTAATTTTACATTTGATTGTTTGTTTTTAAGAAATGTGATAAAATCTATGTTGGTTGTGCTTTATGTCCTTCAGAAAGCACTACAACAAGAGTAGCTTAAATATATATGAAACCGGCATTGCATATGCAGTTATATGCCAAGGACAAAAGTGTTTCCCCAGAAACACTAAGTGGAGGCCAGGCCAGGCATAACATGTGTAGGTCTATAAACCTGTACAATGCATGTTTACACTACTCAAATGTACAAATGCCTTTATGCCCATACAAAAATTAAAAGCACAACATTGATGCAATGCATTACAGTAAATTATATCACATTATCACCACATTGATCAAGGGTGCACTTCACCTGCTTGTTGGTTGAGCTGACACATCCATGCAATATATCTAGTATTATAAAATAATCGGAAGTAAATGAGCGACAACACGCTGTATGATTGAGATAAAAAACCGTGTCATGACATTATAAGTCAATAAAACATAAGCTGACGTGTTCCTCGCGTAGGTTTTGTCGTTTTTGACGTAGTTTAAATCACAAAAAGGAACTCAAAGAATACCTGGATACAAGACTAATCAAGGTACTAACACAAGAGATGTTTTAACTGCAACGTTGAATACATTTTCATCGCTAAAATCGCTAACATGTTTCCCAGCAACGCACATAGCAACACCGCTTATGACAGTTAAATCTGCCTTTTTCATGGGCTTTAGTGTTAATTTAATGGTGTTATTTTATGAAGTGAATAAAAAACTTTGTCTTGTGTGATTATCGAGTTATAATGGCACTCGAGAAGCTAGTAAAACACAGCGGCGAAGCTGGTCGTAGCAACTGGTCATGCAATGCTAATTATTTTAATATTTTGAAAACAATATATTTATGTAAATGATTTCAAAATTTGCATGCCGTACGACGAAATGCTAACCTAATATCATCAAAACCCTAACCCTAACCCTAGCCAAATTACTATTACCCTAACCAATGCAGAAAAGGTAAATTAATTGCTCAACGACAACACATTTACACAGACTCGCAGTGCACTATTATTAGCCTTATTTGAGAAATTATTAATTTATTTACCTGTATTTGTGTCTGTTCTTGCCCGTCAACACTGCAGTCTACAATTACGGCTTCAAATCAGCTGATAAAGTCTGTATAATTAGATGCTTTAGTCCAGAGGTTCTGCAACTTCTATATTGCCCCCCCCCAAAAAAAAACGCTTTCGGTTTTCGGGGGGGGGGGGGCGGCGGCGGCGTAAAGGCGGTTTGTCGCGCTGGCGTCATTTTAAATTTAAACGCCAAATGTAACCACCGTTTATAGTACGTACGTCCCAATCACAATTCCTAACCCTAATAATCCTAACTTAACCCCTTCGACTGCCAAATTATCCTTCTCTAACCCCAATTTTTCCTTTGTTACCACGGCAACAATAAAGGATCGTTTACCATACATACAAATATATATATATTCCGACATCAAGGCTACTTTCACTTCGCCTTGCATAAAAAAGCGCGGGGAAAAATTCCGGTCGAGATTAGCACCCTCGGCCCAGGGCCTTGGGCCCTTAGACGGCGCTTCGCGCCGTCCGACCGACGGGATTATCATAAACTAGGTTGAAAAACTTTCATTTTTCTAGAAAAGCCCATAATTGCACGCCCGCGTAACATTACGAAAATTCAAAATACCACCAGTCGCAGAGTTTCTTCATCAGTCTTGTACAACCCATTTTGACAGGGCCGGACCGGGAATATTCAAGGAGCTTAATTCATTTCATTCGTATATATGATTAATTTACTGCAGATTGATATTCTTTGCTTTTTCTTTCTTTATAGATGAAAACGAGTGTGAGTACGGTTGGACAGAACTTGTAGGAAAGTGCTTTAGGCTGTTTTGTGAAAGAAAAAAATGGAGCGAGGCTAGGATAGAATGCTTTAAACATGAAGCAGACTTGGCCTCCTTTGGCAAAAATACATTGCCTATTGCCATTGAGTATTTAGAACGTGTTCAAATTCGCTCGGGGGGAGCCAAAACTATTTCAATTGGCTTGGTGAGAATTGGGCAAAACTGGACGTGGTTAGATGGCCAGATATACAACGGTACCATGAACTCGCAAACTTCAAGAGGACGTTTGGTTTGGAGAAATTCGTATGAAAAATGGGGCGTCGAAAGTGCTGAAGATATTTCATTTTATTCTTATTTTGAAATTCATTCTGATTTGTACCTTTGCCAAAAACGCCGAGGTAAGAATTTCATTACGAATATGATTATAATATATGACTATGCCATCTTAGTAGAAATTCACAGGTGACTATAGAGTTTCTCGTGCTGTGATTGGTCGAGATGGACGACCTATTTTTTGATAGTCACCTCGCGCGAGGTGACTATAACATTTTCAGCGATTTAAAAATGGCGGCTTCTCGATTTATCGATATTACGTACGAAAAAGCGAATAAAACTAAAGAAAATACCATTCAAAAACAAACTAAAAAAACAACTCAATATAGAGTTAAACGTTTTCGGGGTAAGATATAATAATTTCCCTAATTTCATAGCTATAATTAAACTCTTGATGGTGGTGTCGACGGCAATCGGCGACACGATCAAAACAACAAGTAATTTTGTGAAAAAAACTTTATTTAACAGAATACTTTGAACAACAAACATTTAAGACAATATTTGAAAGCTTATTAGCATGGTTGTCGAAGATATAAACAAATGCTTTTCAATATTTTACGTTTCTGCCCGAAAAAAGATGGCAGTTTTAACAAAAAACAAGTCAGTTGTTGTCAGTCCGAGCTGCAGTCTTGGACCGTCATCCTCCGTACAACAAACAAATTTCAATCTGTGACAGTATTACTTATTCAATGAGGCTAATAAAACACTAATAAAACACACAAGTTTTAGTTCCTACCTCAAGCAGCTCCGTCAGTGAAGGAAAAATAGCGGTGATACGGTTCAGAAAAAACATTGACAGCCGTGAAACTATATTCAAAAATTGTACGAGACAGAACGCTGATACACAGAATTATCCTCGAGTTTTACTCGAAACAGCAAGGTTCTGTATCTCCATCTACGTTGGAAATCGGCCAAGAAAAAACAAACCAAATCTGCTGAAAAAGTCATTGCTTCACCTGGTAAAAAATGCTGATTGACAAGGGAACTTTGACCTGGACAAAAGTGAAGCCGGTTTTGTACTAACCAAACAAAAACAAGTCCCGTCTGGATCTTTCAACAGTTGCTCGTTTATGTTAACTCAATCTTTAACTCAGTCTTACACTCTGTAGTTCTGCTTGATCTGACAGCAAAATCGCTTTTTAAGCACATTTTGGCCTCCACTTGCAAGAGTATAGCACGTTCGTATATAATGTTGTTCGTTTTAATATTCTGTTGAATGTTGATTACGTAAAATCATGTGATCTCACGATGCGCGACTTCCGGAAATAACAAATAAAATAATTAAAACAATTAAAACGTTCCTTTCGTAAAGAGGCTTTCAACACTCAATTATACTACATTATTCAGATCCAACTATATATCTTTTTCTAATAGTACTGTACTCTTAAAAGTATAGAGTGACTCAATATTTATTTCTTCAAATGTTATCTTAAACCATAGGACTGGCCCAAAGTACTGTATCTTAGTGAATACCATATCGGACGGTATTGAAGCTGGGAATGTAAACGTATGCATTCCTTAAGTTATAAGATGAGGGTGAATTTTTGAATAAGTTTAAAATATTCTTTGGCGGTAGTTTGTGTTTAACCTTATACATAAAGATAGCTATATAATGTAGGCATTTTTGGTAAAGATTGTAATTAATAACGGTAGTTTCCCATTACAGCTGTTGACAGCTCTGAAACCCTTTGATTTACGCTTTCGAGCTTCTTTTTTCTGTGGCTTTGTAAAAATGCCATGCCATACTGAAGATCAAATGAGGTAGAATAGCAGTTTTATAAATCTGGAGTTTTGCCTTAGTGGGGATAAGTTTTCTCAATCTAATAAGTACTACAATCTAATAAGTACCATACATAAGTACTATATTGCTGCCGTGTCTGTTAGGTTTGCTAAGTTAGGTTTGTTAACTCGGTTAGCCAATGAGGTTAAGTTTGTTAACTTTATACGACTGTCAGCCGATCATTACTCGAAGTTGACGCCATCTTGTTTCAAGAAGGGAAGCTTAATCAGAGATATTACATATTCTATAAATTTGGTGAGTATTTTAACATGAATTGCAGTGAATTTGCAAACGACAAGCGTGACATACCCCAGTTTTCGAAGGTTATACCACTGATTCCAAGTCGTTGAAGTTATGATGACAAAATGTTTGCAAAGCCACTCTTAATTTTGGTCTTCATCCAGTGTCAGTGACTTCTAGCCTGCTAAGCAGACGTTACTTTTCTACCCGCATAAACTGGCGGGGGGAAATAATAAGTTATTTTTCCAGTCTGTCTGAAAATCTTTTTCCAACCGAACCAGAATTCGAAGAACAAACGAGCGTCTTGAACAAAAATAATAACTAATAACCCTCTGATGTGAAACAGCTGTGAAAAATCAGCCATGAGCAGCCCAGTTTTTCTACGTTTTAATCTAACTTTTAATAGTACAGTGAGTGTGAATATGAAGGTTTTTTTGAGGGTAACAAAATTGCTCATTGCCAAAATTACAATTGCCAGAAATATAGTTACTCTTCAAAACATGGCTCAAGGATTCCTGCACTATATGGAGATGCTCTTCGATCTGAACTTTACATAAATGTGTAGTGAAATCGAACAGCTTGGCATTGTACAATCATCAAAAATTGTGGTAGATCACACTTGCAAATTTACTGCAATTCATATTAAAAATACTTACAATTTGTAATTCTGCTGGTGTCTCCTTTTTGTTATGTGAAGAGGGCCAGCCCTCCTTGGCGGGATCTAACTCCCCAAGGTCTAACATATTTTTTAACCCTGAGAATGAATTAACGTCGAAAACATTTTGTTTTTTTAACAATTTCTCACTTTGAGGCTGTCCTTTATATTGGCGAGTAAAATCACCTGGCATTGGACATAGTAAAATAACAAAGAGAGAGAGGGGTCGGTTTTGCTGGTTTAGGAGGGAAAGGGTTAACGAAGAGAGATGGGCAGATACTAGATTAACCCTCTCCCACCTACAGGCTCTCCCTTGATGTGTAAAATCGTCTGGCATTGAACAGAATAAAATAACAGAGCGGTTTTGGCTGGTCTACGAGGGAAAGGGTTAATATCATTGTATACATGACTTTTTATATTCCTTTTATAATTCCTTTGTATTTTAAGATTTGAATAATTAAAATAATGTTTTTAGAACTATCGCAGCTTGTGTACTATAAATATATATGTCAGGTATTTTCTTAAATAAATTTAATATATTATTTGGTACAAACATGTTAGACAGTACATCAAACATAGCACTTGCTAAATGTTCAAAATATAAGCATTTAATTGGTAAGATTTTTTTAATCCAAGGACAAAGCGTGGTGTTTATAATTAGCAAAATATATTATATGCAATGCTCTAGAATAATAATTATTTTTCTAATTTGTATAATTTCCTTGTCCCCATACACAAATGTCATAATTAAAATATTATACGGCGGCCCGAAGAATGGATTTTTATGAATTTTATCTTCGAGTGGTGAAAACAATATTTTACGAATGAACATAGCGAATGAGCCACCGCCTGTAAGTGTTCTTTTTATTACACGTTTATCAGGAGATAAACTTTCATTAGTGTAAATGGCTATTCATTAACGCGATAACGTGTTCATTTATAAGCGAATCGAAAAACAGTCATACGCATAATCATTAAATATATTTGCATTAAAACTAATATTCATCAATTGTTTCAATGGAATAACATTCTTGAACATTATTAGAATTTCATTTACGTCATCCTAATGTTTGTTAACAATAATAACATGTCTTTGCGTTTATTATGTCTCGCGGGAGTTTTAAAGTATCAAAACAACTTTAAAGTTCGCTGTCAATTCCTTGTGTTCATGACATGGCGGAAAGAAGAAGACGAAATCGTATTCCAAATTGAAACCCAGCAGAAGATCATTTGCACTTTGCCGATACATTGGGTGTTCGCAGGTCTACTGCACGCGGCATCGTGGGAACGTACGTTCTAGAAAGTAGAGTTGAAGAAAGACCACGTGCAGGGAGGCCGAAATAACACAAAAGTTGATGATGAAATGAGAGCCTAGTGTTTGAATGAAATCGTCAATGAGAATTGTCTCATGACTCTTAACCAAACTAACCAACAGCTTCGAATAGCAGCAAAACCTATCGTACACGACAGAACCATTGCAAGAGCTCTTGATGGGATGCTCATACGCTGCAAAATAGCTAGACCACTGGCTGCTGAGAGAAACAGACCAGATGTTGATTGAAAAACGGGTAGAATATGCAAACTGGTTCATGGCCAACGGAGTTCTCAACTACTGTGTCTTTATTGACGAGTGCGGCTAGAACATTTGGACTGCCAGAACTCATGGAAGAGCAATTAAGAGTTGGCGAGAGAGATTACCGTCAGGTTTATGGTCAGCGCGGTCGAAACGTAACCATAACTATATCATGGCTATATCTCCTCTGGCTGGACTGGTGAGAATTGTCTCATGACTCTTAAGAATGAGAATTGTCTCATGACTCTTAACCAAACTAACCAACAGCTTCGAAGAAGAATAGCAGCAAAACCTATCGTACACGACAGGACCATTGCAAGAGCTCTTGATGGGATGCTCATGACCACTGCCTGCTGAGAGAAACAGACCAGATGTTATTGAAAAACGGGTAGAATATGCAAACTGGTTCATGGCGAACGGAGTTCTCAACCACTGTGTCTTTATTGACTAGTGCGGCTACTACATTTGGACTGCCAGAACTCATGGAAGAGCAAGAGTTGGCGAGAGAGATTACCGTCAGGTTTGTGGTCAGCGCGGTCGGAACGTAACCATAACTATGGCTATATCTCCTCTGGCTGGACTGGTGTACCACTCTGTGCACATTGGGGGATGAATGCACAACGTTTCGGCGAATTTTTGGTTCAAACACGACTATACAGCTAGACCCATGCAGACAAGCTCGTGTTTTTCATCTACGATGGAGCTCCAGCGCATCGAAATGATGCCAACCCAGGAGCCAATACCCAGCTTAAAATGCTCCCGCCGCCTTATAATAGCCCGTTCCTCAACATTGTTGAACAAGCCGTAAGCACTCTCAAAGCAGCGTTGAAGGCTGATATTTCGCAACCAGCAATTCAGCTACAAATGAACAATCGAAATGAGGCACGACGACAAGGAATTGCGCTTGGTGTTATACGCCAAAGAATATTGTTGGAAGCAAGTGCAAGAAACATGGACACTGTTACCTTGCCGTCCTTGCATAAGTGTGCGCAGTGGTACAGGTTTATGCAAACTCACAGTACATGCCCCGCTGTTTCAACCGCGACTAAATTGAAGGATAAGTGATGTGATAATAATAATAATAATAATAAGTCTTTATTCAATTGATAATCAAAACGTATCAAGAGTTACAAGATAAAAGTAGAAAAAAAATACAATACAAAGTTAGCATATCAAGTTAAAATTACATCTTAAGATTATACTTAAAAATCAATCTATTTACAAAGCTGTCCTTAAAACGAGTAGTATTTATAGCTGGAAACTGGCTACTTTGTGTTCTTAGTCTTCTAAAAGATTATCCCCTCGCCCGGCGCGAAGCGCCGGCCGAAGGCCGAAGGCCTGAGGGCGAGGGTGCTAATATCGACCGGCGTTTAGTCCCTTATCACGCGAGATCCAAGCCGTTCCTAGATCTAGGATCAGTTCTAGGTTCAATTCCAGCCGGAAGGCCGCTAAGTTGCATTTTTCGCAACTGGTCCCGGTTTGGTCTTAAAATGTATGTATTCCAACACTCGAAATTTTCCTTCACCATAAATCCTTTCAACATGTAGATTGATCGAGTGAAATGCCAAATATTACCTATAATATACCCAGAATCTTATCCCAGCATTACCACCATATATACAGAACTCGTGACTATGCTCTCGGCAACGGCTTCCGTAGCTCAGTGGTCAGAGCACTGCACTAGCAATCGCAGGGTCGCGGGTTCAATTCTAGCCGGAAGGCCGCTAAGTTGCATTTTTCGCAACTGGTCCCGGTTTGGTCTTAAAATGTATGTATTCCAACACTCGAAATTTACCTTCACCATAAATCCATTCAACATGTAGTTTGATCGAGTGAAATGCCAGATATTACCTATAATATACCCAGAATCTTATCCCGGCATTACCACCATATATACAGAACTCGTGACTAGGCTCTCGGCAACGGCTTCCGTAGCTCAGTGGTCAGAGCACTGCACTAGCAATCGCAGGGTAGCGGGTTCAATTCCAGCCGGAAGGCCTTGAAGTTGCATTTTTCGCAACTGGTCCCGGTTTGGTCTTAAAATGTATGTATTCCAACACTCGAAATTTTCCTTCACCATAGATCCTTTCAACATGTAGTTTGATCGAGTGAAATGCCAAATATTACCTATAATATACCCAGAATCTTATCCCAGCATTACCACCATATATACAGAACTCGTGACTAGGCTCTCGGCAACGGCTTCCGTAGCTCAGTGGTCAGAGCACTGCACTAGCAATCGCAGGGTCGCGGGTTCAATTCCAGCCGGAAGGCCGCTAAGTTGTATTTTTCGCAACTGGTCCCGGTTTGGTCTTAAAATGTATGTATTCCAACACTCGAAATTTTCCTTCACCATAAATCCTTTCAACATGTAGTTTGATCGAGTGAAATGCCAAATATTACCTATATATATATATATATATATATATATATATATATATATATACAGTACTGCTCAGAAATAACCTAACACTGCGGTTGCGGTTCGGTTCCGGTTAGGTTGCGGTTAGGTTGCGGTTCGGGTTCGGTTCAGGTTCGGTTAGGTTGGGGTTCGGTTCCGGTTCGGTTTTCGGTTCGGTTTGTTATCGCTTCATGTCTTCATTCTTCTGCATGTCTTCATTGATCTCATGTCTCGCCATTCACATTAGGGATTTCAAATAAAGTTGGCGGTTTCTCGATATATGAACAAACCGAAATACAAACCAATCCCTAATCTTAACCCTAAAACTGACTTACATGTACAGTACTGCTAAGAAATAACCTATCAAAAATCGCGTCTGTTTTGCGTTCGTCTTGCGTTCGTCTAGCGTCCGTCTAGCGTCCGTCTAGCGTCCGTCTTGCGTCCGTCTTGCGTCCGTCTTGCGTCCGTCTTGCGTTCGTCTTGCGTCCGTCTTGCGTCCGTCTTGCGTTCGTCTTGCGTCCGTCTAGCGTCCGTCTAGCGTCCGTCTTGCGTTCGTCTTGCGTCTCGCTGAAAGCTGTACTCGCTGGACGCAGAGCTCGCATCACGTTCGGTGATACGATTTCATTGCGAAGGTTATCCGAGTCGTTCTGTTCTGAATCTGATTGTTGATTGTTCTCTCAATCTCTCCTGCTCTATCACTCGAATCTTGTGTTCACACAGATAAGAATGGGAAAGCTTTCTCAATTCGCCAGAAATCGAATTGTATCCAGTAAGCATCTACGAGACGACGATAAAATTAATTATGCCGAATTACATATTGAGCTATCTGCGTACTAGCGCTGCCCATGCAAACAAATGTGACAAGATGACACATCTATTCCGATCTATTGTGCTCCTCACAAACATGTTTTTACGGCTCGAGATTAACTTCATATAAAGTACTGCCAGAAGCTACAGTAATCTCAAGGAGAACGGCAGAGATTATTAAAAGAACGCCGTTGACGAGACGACGATAAATTAATTATGTAGAATTACATCCTTAACGCTATACCACCTAAACATGCGATACAGCAACAGAATTGCAAAATATTAACGAGATTTTTTTGCGACATGAGAATATTGCGTGGCAAGTTGAAATCTTTCAACTTTGAAATCTTTCGCCAAAATAAGTCCATTATAGGCTGGATTTTCACTTGGCGATAGATGTCGCGCGAGCGACTTTTTTTCTAGTCTGTCTTATATTAGCTATCAGTAGTATAGTAAGTAGGGCTGCGAGCTCAATCGACCTCAACCGTGAATATAAATACCAAAACATCACCAAATTTTGCCAAGTCGCGACTCGACAAATTTGGTGATGTTTTGGTATTTATATTTACGATTAACATCGAATAAGCTCGCAGCCCTACTTACTATACTACTACAACGATCGTTAGTCAATCTAGACACCCCTCACACGTTTTCTACTAAATTGATGTCAAACACATGCGAGATTAGCGAGACAATACCAAATTTATACTAAATAGCGACTCTCGCTAAATTTGACACCATTTCAGCCACATTTAAAAAATAGAGAGTGTCGTTTCAAAATTCTCACAAATTACATTTAGGAAAAAATAGAAAGTGTCATTTCAACATTTTCGCGTGTTAAAAAAATAAAATGTGGTACGAGCTCACTCCCACATATTAAAGAGTAGAGAGTGTCATTTCAACATTTTCACAAATTTGTCGAATCATATTTAAAAAAATAGTCGTTTCAAACATTTTCACAAATTTGTCAAATCACATTTTAAAAATAATCGTTCCAACATTTTCACAAATTTGTCAAATCACATTTAAAAAAATAGAAAGTGTCGTTTCAACATTTTCACAAATTTGTCAAATCACATTTAAAAAAATAGTCGTTTAAACATTTTTACAAATTTGTGTATCGTAAAAGTGTCTCACGCGTGATAAAATTGCCACCTGTTATGCAAATTAGATTATTGCCACCTGTTAATAATAGATTAGTCCGTTTGTTCACTATTTTCAGTGTTTGTCGCCTCTTTTCTAAAATGGTGATCGTACACATACTTCGACGTTGTGATTCCTCCCGACAGCAAGCCTAAGAAAGGCACGTACGGCGTCACAATCGCGACAATGCTCTCGACGTCTTTTTTTAATAACGGGTCTTTTTGTAGTTCGTCATTTAGTTCGTCAGGGTTCTCGCTACAATGTTTTTGTGACCATACGCGTAGGAGTCAATACCATTTTCTAAAAGGTATCGTTTATCGTCGAAGCAGGATAGCGATACTTTATTAATTTCATAGCTACCGAGCTGATGTTTGACACTTCTAATGGTCTTCATTGTGTGTCGCAATTGTTTCTGCTCAAGTAACACACTTTTGTAATCTTCATGTCTGATCACTTTTTTAATTATATTCTTTCTAATGCCTTTAGCGGTTTTCCCACCACCCCCATCCTCTTTCAAATAGCTGTACATTTTACTGCGCAACCCGACGAACTCAATAATTGGTGTTCCAGCGCACTCGTCCTTCATCTTGCCAATGACTTTCTTGTTCTCTTTGAAAGCGAATGGGTTGTCTGCAGGGTAATCGCTATTGTCAAACTTTTCGCGCTCCTCCATGAAGTCAGAATAAACGTCGTCAGTTTTGATTGTGTACAACAGACTGTCAGTGTCGGTGAAGTGTAGTCTGCAGGTATCGCTAGAGTACTTTTTCATGATATAGTTGTAGTGGAAGTCATACATCAACGTTTTGCTCAAGTCTAGTATGCACATACCCACGTATGCAGGTCTATTTAATGTCAGCGTCTCTTTGACTTTGTGGACAGCGACTAAATTCTCGCTAAATATTTTGCAAGACACAAACGTAGGCTTTGAGAACAAGCTTTTCTAACTTTTTCTCGGTGGTCACTAATCTTACATCCACACGCTTCCTCAAATTCTCCATTGTTTTTCCAAACACACTGTTGTTCATCAACTTGAAGAAATCCTTCTCGAAAGCGTTCTTAGCCGCAGTTCTCTTGACTGTGTTAAAGTCGATGTACTTGCCCAACCACTTGGACTGGTCGAACTGTAGGACCCTATGCACCTTTTTGATTTTTAGTCCAAGACCCGTGTACAACTGCAGATTTCTATAGTGACACACGTACTTTTTTTTGTCCATCAAATTAGTCACCAACTTTTTCACACCGCCAACACTCACATTAAATTTATTTTTGATTTTCGTGCAGTACTCCGACAACATGTCAACAGTTATCTCCATCTTCTCGGGAGCCAACGGGTAATCGTTGTGTAGGTCATGCAAATGGGCTGGATACTCCAAGTCGACCTCGAGCAGTAAGCCCTTTTTACTATCGTTGTGATAGTCGCATAGATTAACTTTTTCTATTTCTTTCTCAGTCAACCACTTGAAGCCACCCGTAGGTAGACTTCGACTCATTGCCCATCCATACAAGTTGTTGGCATCAAGGTACATCAAATACTTCGACTCTTGCGCTTTATCGTACCCCTTCATATATTTATTATTCGCCACGCCATGTCTGTTGCATATGTAGCTCACACCACCACGCATACCTAATTCTACGAACTGGAACATGTCGATGTCGGACAATAACTCAAGCTCCACTCCAGTCATCTTCAGCATGGCATCCCAAGCCAACCCAGGCGATGTGAAATAATGGCAAGGGTCTAATTTATACTCACGATGGCATGTCTTTCTAAAGTTCTCAAAAACGTCGGCAAGCAAGAGCACGTCACTTTTCAAATACAGGTCGTGATACCCACCCATACTTTCAACGTCGAAGTAGTCCCACACATCGATGGCGCGCTCGTGCATTTCTTCCGTGATGTGCTCATCGTTCAGAACGCTGTAAAAGTCCTTTTTGGAGGGTAGCTCGCGCTCGTCGAATTTTTCAAAGGAGTCCATATAATCGTAGGGATAGACCCCCTTTCTTGTCATAAGTGCCAACCCCTCGTCGCGAAACACTTCTGACGTGTACTTGAAAGCGTCCCTTGGTAGGTTCTTCACCAAGTTGTCTAGACCGCTACTCATGAACTGAAAGCTGTCCAAGAACACCAAGTTTTTTCCAAGCATGAACGCCATGTACTTCTCCATGTTGTTCGGTATCACATTTATGTCTTGACCAAACTTACCAATCTCCTGCATAATGAAATGGCTATCGTAGCCGCGTAAGTTATGAAAGATCACAGGGATTTTGTCAGTCAACTTAAAGTTCACATTACACTGACGATGTGCGGACCCTCTGTACTTACCTGAGACATGACAGTGGTCTCTCACTCTAACATCAGCGCCAGTGTACTCAACACTGCAAATATGACAACTTTTAGCCTCGTCAAAGTTTTGTTTATCGTCATCAGTCAGCACCATTTCTTTGTTAAAATGACTCTCAGATGTCTCTTTACAATATTCAACAATTTCTAACATCTCCCCAATGAACTTGTTAACTGCATTTTCACCGCGATACACCTTCACTGGCTTACTGTACTCGTTGTCGTAGCAACAAACTAATTTATACCCATAACCACAGTCAACATGCCTCTGGTAAGCATTTGTGTAGCTACACTCGCTTGATGACGTCGCTGTGTGCACCTTCTGTGTGATAGCCTCGAAGTCTGCGTACACCACAAATGGTACATTTAATTGTCTGCTAAAATTCTCATATTTCACTTTCGCGCCTTTTTGTGGCATTTTAATAGCTTGCTTCCCATTAATAACCAAACACACTTCAATATGACTTTCAAGCACGTCCGCACGGGTGAAACACTGCAAACAATACCTGCAAAAGTGTTTTCTCGCCTTATACTTTGTCTGACGGTACATGAATTTATCGAAATCGCGAATGTACACATAATGCTTGTTGCCCACGTCGTTAGTTATCAACAATAGGTCCATATGGTCAGGGTACGCCTCCTTAGAAACGTACACAGGGAATGACTGCTTATTTTCGTACCCAAAAACATTGATGCTAATATCGTTCGCCTTTTCGATCTTGTTGTAGTCTTTGACTGATACTGGGAAGTCAATTCCGTCATAATTCAGCTCACCGACATGCCTAGCGTACTTTGACGTTCTGTCAGAGTTTTTTCCAACAGGAAATTTGTGTGCAAGGTGGCACCATCTAAAGCACTCGTTGTCATCATCGTTATTTACGTTTACCAAGCCCTTCATACTGTTGCGCAGCTCCTTTGGCAACACAATGTAGCTACTCCCATGCAAAGGTCTGTAAATAGCGACGTTAACGTAGTGTGCATCTATTTTGTCGATAGTCCATCCAGACCCCTCAGATAACCACCCAGCTATCCGCGTCAAAATCTGCTCCGATCCACGATTGGCGACACCCTCGATGTCGTGCTCGTTAATGACGACGAACGTTTCGCTGTTAAAGTAGGCAGTTTTGTATGTGGTCTTATTAAGTTCTAAAACTTTCTCAAAAGTGACCTTGACTGTCTCTACCACTTTCATTCCGTTGGTCTCACCTAATTCACGTCTCAAAAGGTTAGTGACAGCACTTCTACTACCATTTACCTGATTGATGTCTCTGTCGTCAATTACCTCGACTCCATAAGACCTTGTGAACCCTCTCAGTGCTCGATCCAACAGATGTGTTGACGGTGCGAGGTCTTCGACTACAGGTTGTGTTTCTTGATCTCTAAAGAAGCCGTGAACGTTGGTCGCTTCATCTGTTAGTGAATTGACAACGGCTGCGCTCGTCTTATGCGCCCGTCTTTTTGTCAGCGGGTTTTTCACAGTCCGACTCATTGGCTTATACTTACACTACACTTTTTTTTCCTAAACCACTCGTCGTAATAATTGTCGCCACTTTCGCACCATCCTAGCTTTGGGTACACCACCCCAAACAAATTATCGTCGAACAAGTCTTTCACCTTCCCGTCTTTGAGGTCTGACACCTTCTTGAGTGTCTCGACTCGTCTTCTATGACACAACCTAATAATGTAGTATCCATATCTGCTGACATTTCTACCCTTTACCAAATTGCATGAGTACAATGCGTTGACAACTTTCAAGAAGTCCTCTTTTATCAACTCAAGGTGCTCACCCTTCACGACGTTCCGCAGTCTCCTCCCCATCCACCAAGACCGTTTGTGAACGCTTTTTAGTCGCGTGAGTCTCATGTCGCTGTAACTCTGAGTGTAACCCCATTCGATGTCACCACACTTTGGACACGCGTACCCACCGCAGTCACTTAGTTGTTTCACAACGTCACAATCCGAGCAGTAGTAAATTCTGAAGGTGTCCCCACACTCAGTTTGCATCTCACTCGCGATCTCGTCAATTGTCAAGCCATAACTCATCTGCCTCATAAGTTTGTCCATCGCTATTATACTACTCCAACATTTTTTATTGAGTTAGCACCCACACTACTATTCCACTACCCAAACCTAGCGCGCTAACAAACAACAATTGGTAGTCCTTCATTTCCGCACTTGGTTGGTAGTAATCTGCAACCTTCGGGAGGTCAGTGAACACTCGTCCGCTGTACTGTATGGTCATTACGCTTCTAAGTTCTTCCAACGCGTGGTTTGTGTCATTGATGTCAGCATTAGCATCAGAGAGCCGCTGTCGCAAGCGCTGAATCTTATCTTTTTTAGCGATTTCATTTTCATACCACACTTCTTTCGCACTGGCTAGCTGTTCCAACGCATGGTTGTGCCTCTTCATCTCAGCTTCATAACCCGAGTGATTAAACTTTGAAAACATAAAGCCAGCGCCTGCAAAAGCCACTGCATTAAATATCCCTCCAGCCACAACACTCACCATTAACTTACGTTGATTTGAATGGATCTGTCGGTATCCACTTTTTCGATTGCATCCATTTTACTAACAGCGTTCCTGCACCAACAGCTGCAGCAAGTTTCACTGTGCCTTTCACAGTCTCTGGTGTTCCCAGTGGTTCTCCCAAAGCCTTTTTAGAAATCATACTCACTACCACAGCGCCAGTCGTGGCAAGTAGCGCGTCGTACAATTCGTTCATAAGTTCTTTTCGATCGATCGCGGACATATATACATTGTCGTGTGTTTTGTTCAAGAATCAAACGTGTCTAGCGCTGGACGACAAGTTCTACGATTTTCTGACGCGCTAACCACAGTGCTCGCAGGCTCCAGTTGTGTCTCTTTTTCATTGCTAATTGTGTACCATAATGAAGCACCAGCGATGATTACACCAAGTGTTCCGACAACATATCCATAACCCCACTCACCACCCTGTTCTTCGTTGACTATCATTTCACGCATTTTTTTTTCTTTCGCAGCTTTCGATATCTCAGCCAACTTTTTACCAGCAGCGACGCGCTTTGGGTCCTTCACCTTAACACTTTTCACATCAGCTGTGATCTTCGCTTCAACAGCCGTCTGTGAGTCTTCAACCATCTAATACACTATCACGTGTTATCTTACTCACAGTTGACCTCACAGGTGTCTCACAGTTGACCTCACAGGTATCTCACAGTTCCAGACCAAACGCACTAAAAAATTAGGATTTTTTCTGGGAGTATAACATAATGACTCAAGCCCGAGAAATCAGCGAAGAAGATATTGCCAACATGTTGAGAACAGCCTTTATCAGTGTGCCCACCCTACAAGGCGCCTCTGGACCTATCGTCTTAAACGAGTACTTCTCAACATACACAATGTTCGACCCCGACCCTGAAGGGCCACCAAAACGGCTTGGCTCTCAGATCCGCCATACGAGGTATCTTCTCGACGCTTGGATCGATCTTCGAGAAGACAGAGCCAACGAGCTTGCTGGTGTGTTAGCTGGCATAATCCCTGTGTGGTGTTACTCACCATTCAAATACCTTATGTTAGCGAGTGACGTCTACTTGAGCGACCCTCGTGAGTCCAACGCCACATTACTCGGTAGTTTCCTCCAAGTGTTCTTAGCGACCCTTCTATGGAAACCATGCCCAACCAAAGCCAAAGCGTGGCTAGATCTCGCCGCAAACCGCGACGTTCACGTTTGCAAGGTTGGGTGTAACGAGATACTGGGTGCGGATGATATCAGGGACCACGTACTCTCGCCCGCCCACAGACACTTTGCGAGAGACGAAAGCGCGTACGCCTGTTACCCATGTGGTGTGGCTACCAATAGCCCAATGTGTCGCTCAAGACATGAGAGCTCGAAGACTCATCTCGAAAACTTGGAGCTTCAGCGGATATTTAACAACGAGCAACAGTTGCCGCAACAGGAGAGAGCGTTTCTCTGGAGGTATAGTAATCATGAAGAAAATCGGTAAACTAGAAATCGTGATTGGTCCCATGTTCGCAGGGAAAACGACAGAGACTCTCCGCAGGTTAGTCACGTTGAGTAAATCAGGGCTCAAAGTCCTCTACATGAACAACACAGGTGACACTAGGCGAACTGACCACGCGTTCTCCACACATCGTCAGACCATTGTTGTTGGATCAGACAGTTTACCTGCGAAGTTAATCACCAACCTTCCGAGTTCTTTCGAGCTAGCTGACTACGACGTCATCGGAATTGATGAGGGCCATTGGTACTCTGGGTTACTCCCAGTTATTCGCGAATACATTAAAGCCGGCATTCACGTCATTATTTGTGGTCTCATAACAACAGAGCACTTAAAAAGACTTGGTGAGCTCGACACGCTGTTCTCAGTGGCAGACGACATCACATTTCTAAAAGCGTATTGCGCTGTTTGTCGCGACACTTACGGAACAACTGTTGAAGCGCCATTCAATTGGAGATACAACCCAGGACCATCATTCGTTGGTGGTGCTGAGCAATATCGCGCAGTGTGCAGACGTCATCATCCTTCCACACAAAATTAGGGGTGTTCTCGGATACCCCACTTTTTTAAAATTTAGACATTGGTCACATGAAGCGTCCAATGTCATAGAAACATTTTTTCACACAGTGGTCAGAAGGTTTGTGAAATAAATAGAGAAAGTTTTGCAGATATTTTTTTACCAAGTTAAAAACGTCTTTAGAAAATGCTAGAGCAGTTGTCGCTTCAAACGTCGTCTCAACAACGAGAACGAGTGCTAATTCGACTTATTACTCGCTGTCTAAGAAGTCTCTTTACAATAACGTCTCTCATGGTTGCTCAACGCTGATTTATTTTTAAATTTACGAAGGCAGTGAGAGCACTGAAACCCAACATCAAAGAGATATTTTATTACCGTGGTGATAGCGTCGTCGTACGAGTCGCACAAGAGTGTTAGATACCCAGCGGATTTATATCTGAGTAGCAGAGACTCCTGCTCTTTGGATGTCTTGCCTGTGCCACCTGGATTCTTGAACTCAATCACTAGTCCGCTGTGCTGTCGGTTTGCATTAGCAATAATCAAGTCAGGTGTTCCACGTTGGTAACCTTTTTTCCACGAGTTTATTCTTTTACTCGAAGTGTCTTGATTCTCACCACAAGCGGCTATCAAAATAGCTTCTGGATAATATTTCCTAAGAAAACCAACAACTTTCGTATGAAGATCGAACTCAGTGATCATTTTAAATTGATTGTGTTTGAGACCAACGTCAGCTAAACTTTTTCTAACGCTTGGTAAGACTTCTGAGTGCACCCACCTTCCGAAGTGTTTCGCACGCTCCATTTTACTTGAGAACGTCAATGAGTAGACCCCAAGTTCGTTGATAAATGAGGCCTGCTCCATCTTCATTTTACAATCAGGTTCGACGTGGTCGTTGACTGCGTCTTTTGGTCGAGCATAACCTAGAGCGCTCGCGACTTCTCTCGCTTTGAACCATATCTCACCGTTGTGATTAACCGTCGTGATTTGGTGACCATCGAATAATTGCACTGAGTTGGTTGCCATTACTATAGCCCCGCAAAAAAAACTACTCGACATAGGTGTCAGGTTTTTTATAGATCTGGTTTGTTGTGTACCAATGCAGTAAATACGTTTTACTAGTCTTCAGTTTTCTACGTCGTCTGAAAAAGTTTCTAATGTTACGAACCAGTTTTCTGAACCAACCCATTACATAACTTAAGTCACGTCTCCTACCACTCCTACGGTGTCTGATTCTGCGGGTAACATAATAGGTTCGCCATAAGTCTTTTTAGACCTCATACCAATCTCAGCGTGGAGCTCGAGAGTAACGTCACCGCGGCCAAATGACCCACCAGCTTTGAACATGTGATCAGTCGTCTTATTTATCTTATATATTTCATGGGGTCTCGAAATACATGCTCCCATTTACTTTATACCATATTCCTTCATCATTTCTCCACCCATGATTATGATGTCTCGGTTCGTCATGTAACCACTCACAATTTTCACGCCGTAGAATTCTATCAACGATGGGTATGCATAAGGTGCGAGTGGTATTCTTGGTCGATGTATTCCAAAAATCGTTCCATAGGGTGTGCCTATCTTTTTCATGTTCGCTATGAAGTCTGAGTCAGCTGACTTGATGTTGTTGACCCTGACATGTGAGTTGTCCATTTGCCAGTGTATCGATATCATGTGCATTTTACTTATGTCAATGCTACTCGGAATAGTGCATATGCTCTCCATCGCTGGGATGCTACCACCATACGCGAGTCCATTAGTCACACCAGTCTTGTACCCTATGAACTTATCCCACTGACCGTCGTCGTTTGATATAATTGTCTCCCAATTTGATCCAGCGGTGCGAGTAGGTAACCTCACCACAACAAAAATAGAAAGATCACACCATTGCATACTGGGGCAGTTAAAATGAAGACCCGACTCAAGTGGGATTGGTGTTAACACAGGGGATAGAAAACTTTGACTCACACCGCTGATGCCGACAATAGGACCATAAGCCGGGTTGTTTTGCACTAATTTACTTGTTTCACCAATAGCTTTCACTTTGTTTGAACCATTGGTGTGAAATTCCACGTTTTTCAAGGCGTGTGTGCTAACGTTGAAGTCGAGCACAAGATTGTAGGACTGACTCTTGAGGTAGCCTGACAGCAATTGCTCTAGAGTTCTTTTATTCGCGGCATCTGAGTCATCGACTGGGTCTGCCACGTTTTTTATTGCCGAGCCTTGCATGTCTATTATTCCAGACATCCTTCCACCGGTCGCGCTTAATTTAGGATCTTCGTCCAGATGCCTTTTCGTTCTCTTTAATATTTTATCGTGAGGGTCGTCAGACTCATACCCATAGTTTAGACTCATTACTACTTCAAGGTGTATTTGGTTAGTAGATAACCAGAGACTGCTGAGAACCCTAAGATTATCGCCAACGTTGTCGTGTCTGACTCACTTGTGGGAAGTGCTTTTCTCATGGGAAGTGGTGTCGCACTTTCTTGGTAAACTTTTTTAGCCACAAGATTCGTTGGTACCACCACACTTTCTTGGTGAGCTTTTTTCTTCACAGTCGTTGGTGCTACTACTAAGTGAGTCACCACATTTTCTTGGTGGACTTTTTTAGCCGTGATTGTTGGTGTTGTTGCGTTCAAGCTGGTGTTCACTCCAAATCTCATGGACTCTGTGGCAATCTTTAATAAGTTGTTGTACCCGGCGATTTTATTCTTGAGAATCACTAGGTTACTCGGCATTAACCATGTACTTGGCGACACTGCAAGATTTTGGACAACGTTGGTGTCTCTAATCGATTTATTCATGTTGAGAATCCATGTCGATACGTCATACTGTATAACACTGTCAGAAAACAACTTGCGGAATTCTTGTTGGGTCTCTAGACTTCCTGCAGAACCACCAACGACTGACACACGTGTTCTCGCTTGTGCACCAAGTGTGGAGTACACAAAGGCTTCTATGCTTTGATTTAGATATTGCAGCCCAATGTTGGTAAAGCCATCCGAGAGTCGTGCGACGTATCGTTTATAATCGTTATGGATGTCGTTGAGTGTGAAGACTCTGGATTCGCCTAAAGTGCCATCGCTCAGGACTTTATTCTGGTAGTAGTGCCTTCTAGGAATCTTGGAAATCTTGCCATACAATTCGGAAGCGTTGAATTCTCTACTTATTGATTTCATGGTCTCACCACCCTCCATTCTTCTCAGAAGTCTTCTAATGGTGAAGTACAAATGAAATCTCATCACACTTGTGACCACAGGGTGAACTTCTTGTGACACTGATAAATGTTGCAATGACACCCCACAACAGAAACTCGCACAATACGTCGCAAACACAATGCGGTAGTAAGATTCGCTGTCATCCCACTCTGATTTTGTCTTTGACGTGGTGACTCGCAAGACTGGCAGCTTTGACATGAAGTAGCTACTCTGGTTAACAAAAACTTTAAAGTTGTTCACTGGATAGTTCAACACATTTTCTGTTGGGTAGCCGTCCCAAAGCCCCCAGTGGTTCTTATGACCTTTTGGTAGTGGTTGGATAGTTCCACCACCTTGCCATATTATTGGGAACTTGCTATTGTGTAGCCACTTCCACATGCTTTTATCATTTTTGAAGGTTGTGCTGGTTATGTCTGTGCTGAGGATGTCGTTGTTTTTGAAATATATGTCGACACTCATGATCTTACCATCTTGTAAAATATTTGGATAGAACTCAAATTTGCTTAAAGTAGCGTGGGGGTACTTTTTGATGAGGTCTGCCTTTGCGTCGTGTGTGGCCTTCGATGTGTTAGCCATCGCACGTTTGTAGTACTTTCCATAGTAGTCGTGAAGGGCTTTCTGCATATATAATATACCATATGTTACACATAACACATGCTACATTATATATGGTCAGGGTTGTAGTATTGATTAGAGGCCCAACGGAAACTGTGGATCTACCAGAGGCACTTTTGACGTTTGGCTCAGATCCTCACTTACTAGTGAAAAAAGCGACCATCTTTTGGGACTACGTTAACGTGGAGACCGGTGTGAATGATGAAATAAGTTACAACAGCAACAAACACGTTTTTGAGTCTGGGTACCACACTTTTAAAATGATCGCTGACGAGTTGAAGGGATTAGGGGCTATCGAGCTAGTAGCCAACAAACACAATTCAAAGTGTGCGATAAGAACTGACCAACAATTAGAGCTGTTTAAATTTGGAGAGCTGTTAGGGTTCGATGGTAACACAACGGTGAGTAGTAGTGGTTTGGTCAGCCCTAATGTTGTGGATGTTAACAAAGGGTTGAAGTATGTACAAGTAGGTTGTAGCATTGTGAACAGACCTGAGAACATTGTTAATGGTAGCAAAAGCGAGGTTATCGTCGAGTTGCCATTGACCACCACCCAACCACTGAAGAGCTCCGTTCAACACTTCTTCAACATTGAGTCGAAGGTGTCGATAAACAAAGGCGTTTTTACGCAGCTGGTGTTTAATGTGACTGACCAAGATGGTAGTGGTGTCAACGTTGGTGACATATTGTTGGACTTGTATGCGACGCTTGAGTAGCTAAACGTACGCTAAAGTAATGAGTCTAAACTATGGGTTCGACTCTGGTGGTTACACTGAAAAGCGACGTACACACAACAACCCTCAAAAGTTGACGGTGCTTATTGAAGGTGTGGAGAAAGTTGTAACTTTTGACTACAGTGTAGTGGCCACACACGATAACCCACACATTGTAGTCAAGACAGCCACTGTGTTTTGGAGCTACAATAACGTGGCGAGTGATGTCGATATTCAATTCGTACTCGCTGCCACAGGAGGACCATCGTCGATAGCCGGGCCAACTCGAGTGGGTAGGGGCTACTACGACTTCGACGCGTTGGTTAGAGCTCTACGACACGCGCTCAGGGTGGTTTACGTAGACTTCGTGGTGGAGAAACTGATAGCCACAGGTAAAAGTAGGGTCAAAGTTCTGCCTTTGAGGTTTGGTGCCACCACTGTATACAAACTTAGGCTAGGTGACATTGGGCTTTTGCTTGGTTTTGCGAAGGACGCAGGAATTTCACCAGATGCTAAGTGGCATGACAGCCCAAACAAGATTGACATGAACAGAGGTCTAAAGTATGTAGAAGTCTCGTGCGACGCTGTTGAGACGGAGAGCAATGTGGGCACTGATGGGAAGCGTAGTAATGTGATCACAACATTGCCAGTGCCCACCAAGCAGTCTCTTGATGGAGGGATACAACGTTATGCATATGTCGAGTCCAAGGTGAGAATTAAAAAAGGTATTTACTCAAGTATAACGTTTCGTGTCAAACCAAACAATGGTAACGCTGACGTTGGCGCGGTGTTATTGGAACTGTATATTGTGTGAATTATATGGAACTTGGTGTGGAAACAGAGCAAGGGTTGAGAGATATTTACTATAATCCTAAGACAGGGTTCAGTGGTGTAGAGAGGTTGTATCAAAGTGCATTGGGAGACGGATTGAAAGTAACTAGAAAAACAGTGAAAGAATGGTTGACAGCGCAGGACACCTACACTAGGTACAAACCCATTGTGAGAAGGCATAAATTCCGTGCGACCTTTGTTGGGTTTCTTGGTGAAGAGCTCCAAATGGACTTAGTGGACATGAGCAAGTATTCAAAACAGAACAAGGGGTATTATTGGATACTGACAGGCATTGAAATATTGAGTAGATATGCTTTCGGCATTGCAGTTTATAGAAAAGACACTAAGAACATGACTAAGGCTGTTGGAAAATTGTTGAACAACTTCAAAGATCGGTTTGGGACCACACCTAAGTTAGCACAATTCGATGATGGACTTGAGTTCTACAATGTTGGTGTGAAAAGTTTGTTGAAAGAACATGGTGTTGAATATTTCAGCACTAAGAGTGATAAAAAGGCTGCTGTTGTCGAGCGTTTTAATAGAAGCCTCAAGAGCATTATGTGGAAGTACTTTTACGCTCGTGGGACATACAAGTGGATTGAGGCTTTGGATAAATTTGTGGACAATTACAATAGCAACGTGAATCGAAGCATTATGATGAAACCGAAGGATGTCGATAAGTTAAATGAAGCCGAAGTGTGGACCACTTTGTTTGGTCACCAATTTGCGGACAATCCATTACCGAAGTTTAGAGTTGGTCAATCGGTGAGAATTAGTAAGTACAAGAGTGTGTTCACAAAGGGCTATGAAGCCAACTTCACTGAAGAGCTGTTCAAAGTGGTGAAAGTCATTCGTGGTGATCCGAATGTGTACAAAATTGAGGATATAAGCGGTGAACAGATTATTGGTAAATTTTATGAACAGGAATTATCGCTGGTCAATAAGAAACATGGCGACGATGTGTACAGAGTTGAAAAGGTGTTGAGAAGAAAGAAAGTCAGAGGGAAGAAGATGGTGCTGGTTAAATGGTTGGGTTATGAGAGCAAACATAATTCGTGGATACCAGAAAGCGATATTCAAAATGTGAGTTAATGTAATATGACTGAAAGTGGCTTCGACAACCTTGAGATGGGTAGCTCTAACGAATACAAAGATGTCGTCGACGACGAACTAGAGCGTAGTCTTGAAAAAGCCACTAAAGATAGTGAGCTAGCTTGGGACGACCCAAACGTTACAGTCGGCGAGAGAGTTAGACTAACTAAAGTGAGGAGTGGGCTGGCTCGCGAACATGGTAGAAGGGAGCGTCAACGCGTGGAGGAGGCCTTTAGCAATATTGAGACGCGGATTAATGACAACGCAAAAGACTACGAAGACGTTGCGAGGAGTGCGTCATTGTTAGACACCACACGCGCGGAGTACGTCGACATACCTGGACTAACACCAATCGAGAATCGTGAGTTGAATAGCACACTCAATCCAAGCGAGAATATACTGCGTAAGTCTAGAGTAGGCGACGCTGGTACATTGCAAATAAAAGCAACCCATTTTCGAGACTTGATAGACAAAGCGGGCGAGAGAATGGTTGAGCTTGGTAAAAAAGATCTCACAACTGTGGGGAGTGAAGAGCACGTTAATCTAACCGAAAGAGTGATTGGACTCACACAGGCTAAAGACGTGCTTATCGAACAGCGGGAAATGGAAGAGGTTAGAGAGCGACAAGAGATCGACATTGACAGGTTTCAGAAGTTTAAGAAATGGGCTAGAGAAAATATGGTTGGGGTGAGTGCTTTAGCGATTTCAGTAGCTGCAATTATAACAACTATTATTATCGCTGGGAGGACTAACGTTATGAAAGGCGCTATGACCACGAGGTCATTTGCACAGGCTGTTAAAAACGCGATAACGAAGATGGGTCCATGGGCTGTTGGATTGGCGAACTTAGTTTACGACGCGCTGGTGACAGGCGCAAAGGGCCTCGCTTGGTTAGCTCAAAATCTGTGGGTATTTGCGGTGACATTCGCGTGGCTTGCGTACAATTATTTAAACTAAAAAGCAAACGTGATTCGTGGACACTAGAAAGTGACGTTCAAAATGTGAGCTAATGTAATATGGCTGAAGGTGGGGAAGGTTTTGACGAGATCGAGATGAATAAATTTGATGAGTACGACGACGCGAGTGATGAGCAATTAGAAGAGGAGCTCGCCGACACTGGCGAGTGGCTCAAAGACAAAGACGTTGAGTACGGTGTGAGTGAGATGCCGAGAGACATTCGCGTTGACTATATCAAGAACCGCGACACTGTGAATAAGATAAGAAGTGTGCTAGATAGAAGGCAAGGTGGGCAAAAAGAGACGTCGTTTATCGACGCTGACGATGGTAAAACGGTGACAATAAGGGGGACCAACACAGAAGTCCCCGCAGTGGAGTTTGTTGAGCAGGAGTCGTATGGTGACGTCAATGACGAGAGTTTTAGTATAGCTTTTGAAGAGGAGAAAGAAATCGAGAGAAGACTTGGTGAACTAAAAGCGCACAACAAAGAGGTAATAAAAAACGAAGTAAAAAGAGTCAAGCTAATAAATAAGAAAATAGGTGAGTTGAGTGAAAAAGCGCTTGGCCACGACGTCGCGTCAAGGGAGATAGTTAACAGGTCGCGGTCACGGACTCGGGGGCTATTCTTTTCAAACCAATAGGCACACATGGTAAGTATGGGGGACCCAGGCTAATTCTAAAACCTAAAGGAGACATTTTGATCTACAGCAAAGATAGCAATAGTAAAAGGGCTATTGATCAGTTCAGAGAGTTAGTTAAACAAATCCCCAATAGTGTAAGAAACAACAGCTGTCACAACAGAAGTAGCCCCAGATGACTTCCCAGTAATTGAAACAAGAGTGGGCCACGCTGACATACCTGGGCTATCACAAAACGAAAACCGCGAGCTGAATGGCGCGCTTAACCCAAGCGATAGTGTGTTGCGTGAGTCAAGAGTAGGTAACACTGGTGCGTTGCAAGCGCAGGTAGACCACTTTCAAGAGACGATAGATGAGACGAGTGGGAGATTGGCAAAGCTTGATAAAAAAACTAACCAAACTGGTCTCACGCCCGACGAAGAGCGAGAGCACGTTGGTTTGGTTGAAAGAGAGTCAGGACTCAAGCAAGCCAGAGACAGAACTATTGAACAGCGAGAGACAGAGGAGGTTAGAGAGCAGCAGGAAGTCGACATTGACAGGTTTCAGAGATTTAAGGAATGGGCTAAAGAAAATATAGTTGGGTTGAGCGCTGTAGCGATTTCAATGGCTGGAATTATAACAACAATTATTATCGCTGGTAGATCCGCTGTTATGAAAGGCGCTATGGCAACGAGGTCATTCGCACAGGCTGTTAAGAACGCAATCACGAAGATGGGCCCATGGGCTGTTGGGTTGGCTAATTTAGTTTACAATGCGTTGACGTTGGGTGCGAAGGGTCTCGCATGGTTGGCTCAAAATCTGTGGGTGCTCGCGGTGGTACTTGCGTGGTTCGCTTATGATTATTACAAGCTAAAACGGTAGCGATAAAACATATGTAAAGGTATATGAACGTCACGTCAGCAGAGTTGAGCCCTGGTTTTAGACGAGCGACCATGGGTGTCATAAAAGGGGCGAGAACGCAACACGTAATCACGTTGAACCCTAATAAGGTCAATCCTGGCGAGGAACTCTACATTGATATACCGAAGCTCAAGGTTAGTAGCTGTTTGGTGCCTGGGTCGTTGGGTCTAGTGTTCGACTTTAAGAATGCAAACGCCAAAAGCTGGTTCTTGAACAATGTGAGCAAGTTGTTGGTTGAGAAGCTTGTTGTGAGACTAGCTGGGGAAACTGTGTACGACAACAATGGGGAAAATTACACTGGTGTCTATCGCGACCTTTGGGAAAGTGTTACTGCGCGAGACCAAATGATTGACTATGGTGTTGGTGGTGAGAACTTGAGAAAGCTAGTTTCTAAGGATGACAGTGGTGCGACGAGTGGGAACGTTGCTAAAGTTAGTGACGCGTTAATGTTTGGTGTGATTGGGACGAAGCAGCGGATTAAGCTTGGTAAGATTATGAATGACCACGGGTTGTACGCTCCTTTTAGCATGAACAACAACTTGCAGTATGTGATCACACTTCCGAAGGCCACAGACATCATGGTGGCACAATCCGGTAGCGCTGTGGGCGGATACACTCTGGAGAACCTCGAGCTTGAGTACGAGACGATCGACAATCAGGAGCTCGCTGACGAAATAGCGTCGGGCTATGCAAGTGGTCGTAGTTTGTCATATGAGCATGTTACATTGATGAAAACCACCGAATGGGATAAGGGCACGACCATTGTGAACGAAAACGTCAATCTGCCAAGAAAAAGCATGAAGGCGATTGTGTTGCTATTCACGAATAAGGTGCGAACAGACAGCGAGGAGTTTCTCTACCCAAATATCGAGAGTGTTAGAGTCACAATCGAAGGCGTGCCAAATAGTGTGTACTCACAAGGCATCCCAAAGTCGAAGTTCTATGCAGAAGCGAAACGATTGTTTGGGTTGGGTGAAGAACACGCTCAGTTTATGACCATACAGAAATTCTACAAAGATGGCTTTGCGTTGGTCATTGACTTGAGGAGCGTCCAAGATAATTACAACGTCGCCACTGGTAAAAAAATTGTGAACACACAATCTGGCGTGCTTCTTGAGATCACTAAAAAAGCGACGACTGCGAATGTTATGTGCAGGGTGTTTGTGATGAGTGACGGACTGGTCAACTTCATGAACAATGGGTTGCAGTCAATCCAGTATTAAATCAAACGTGAGTTAATGGAGACTCCGTTTAATATGCTAATTGTTGGTATGACAGCTTGTGGTAAGACGCATTATTTGCTGGAAACATTGGAATCTGAGTACTTTAGTAAATTTGACTACATTGTGTTGATTTGTCCTACTTTCGAGTGGAATAAAGCGTATCAAGATTGGAAATATGTGCGCGACCCTGACGTGCTAGCGATAGACTGTGCGCAGGATAGTGTTGACGCTGTTCTCAAGTGTGTAACAAATGTTTTTAAAGGCACTAACACTCTGATTGTGTTGGACGACTGTGCGAGCTCTCAAGATGTTAAGAATAGGACTAGTCAATTGGTCAACTTAGCTTTTAGTGCGCGACATTTTATGCTGAGCGTTATTGTCATCACACAACAACTGACGTCGATCGCAAAACCGTACAGAGAAAATATTAGTAAGCTCGTTTGCTTCTACTGCCCAAGTAGGAGTGATATGAAGGTCGTTATCGACGATTACCTTGGAAACATTAGCAGAGAAAAATCGTCGGCGATTGTGACCGCACTAAAAAATAATAAGTACGCTAGACTTGAAATCTCACTGCGCTATCCATACAGTCACGAAGTTGTTATTCCGCAATAAAATATGGGTATAAGTAATAACGTGATGGTGAAACGCAAAAGTGAAGAAAACCCCACGATTGAGGAATTAGTTGAGGAGACCGCTGATGGTACTTCGACTGTGGAAGACAACGTTGACGTTAGGAGAGCCGAGCTTATTAGACTGTCCGGTGACGGTGTGGTAAGTCAGTCCGAAGCGTACATTAAAAAAGCGTCAGCAAAAGTTATTGACAAGATATGGCGCCAATACGAGTTGAAGAGAATGGAGATCGCAAACGCTTTTCTCACCGACTTGTTAATCAGCAAATTCGCTAACTTACTAGATGGGTTGAACGCTATAGAGAATCCCGACGAACTAAATGACGAACTACAAAAAGACCCGTTATTAAAAAAAGACGTCGAGAGCATTGTCGCGATTGTGACGCCGTACGTGCCTTTCTTAGGCTTGCTGTCGGGAGGAATCACAACGTCGAAGTATGTGTACGATCACCATTTTAGAAAAGAGGCGACAAACACTGAAAATAGTGAACAAACGGACTAATCTATTATTAACAGGTGGCAATAATCTAATTTGCATAACAGGTGGCAATTTTATCACGCGTGAGACACTTTTACGATACACAAATTTGTAAAAATGTTTAAACGACTATTTTTTTAAATGTGATTTGACAAATTTGTGAAAATGTTGAAACGACACTTTCTATTTTTTAAATGTGATTTGACAAATTTGTGAAAATGTTGGAACGATTATTTTTAAAATGTGATTTGACAAATTTGTGAAAATGTTGAAACGACTATTTTTTTAAATATGATTCGACAAATTTGTGAAAATGTTGAAATGACACTCTCTACTCTTTAATATGTGGGAGTGAGCTCGTACCACATTTTATTTTTTTAACACGCGAAAATGTTGAAATGACACTTTCTATTTTTTCCTAAATGTAATTTGTGAGAATTTTGAAACGACACTCTCTATTTTTTAAATGTGGCTGAAATGGTGTCAAATTTAGCGAGAGTCGCTATTTAGTATAAATTTGGTATTGTCTCGCTAATCTCGCATGTGTTTGACATCAATTTAGTAGAAAACGTGTGAGGGGTGTCTAGATTGACTAACGATCGTTGTAGTAGTATAGTAAGTAGGGCTGCGAGCTTATTCGATGTTAATCGTAAATATAAATACCAAAACATCACCAAATTTGTCGAGTCGCGACTTGGCAAAATTTGGTGATGTTTTGGTATTTATATTCACGGTTGAGGTCGATTGAGCTCGCAGCCCTACTTACTATACTACTGCTATCAACTGGGACTAATTAGTATCTAGGAATCTATTGAATTGTGCATATTTTTGTCGCATCGTGTAAACGCGTCTTCACTCACGTTGATTAATATGTGTAACGTGCCGCCAAGGCATTGTATAAGTTTTTGATACGGGATCAAAAACTTGCCACTCTTTATCAATACAATTATTATATCATGAATACAGAGAAGACGTTGGGTTATCACGAGTCCCGGCCTCCCTACATCCAAAATTCAGGACGATAGTGAAAAATATCCGATAACTCAATATATTACATAGGCGGATGGCCCGATTTATCTTGCAACACTATTTAGTATTGCCACATAAATCGGCGTGTGTAAACCTTGGGTTATTACAAAGATAGATCTACGGTCATCCAGTACTAAATCTACTGCTAGTTTAAAAATTAGTTTTTGTTTCTTTAACGTTGTTTTGTTAGTTTTCATGTTCATAACTATCTATTTCCACACCGTTTTTTAAATAAAACTTCTGCCGAAGGAAACGTCAATATAAAGTTCCGTTTCGCTTGACTTCCTGGCGTCCTGCCACATTTAAATTTGGCGTTTCTTCGCAATCAACATTTTAACGGAATTCCTCGCACAATTTGCTGTATGTATTGAAAAGGTCTGTGTTCACATTTCAGTCACTCATCCACTGATACAATTATTGCTGTCTGCTTTTACGCAATATAAAACACTCCGACACTCAAATTTACTATACTCTATAGCTTCCTTTAGCTTTCGTCTAAAGAAAAACACATACGCTTTCAAACTGTAGAGGAATTATCTAAAAAACGTTCCAGTGACTTTTTAAAATGTTTTTATTCTTGCAAATAAGCTCCGCAGCAATTATGGATGTGAACGTGCGACGTTTATTTGAGAGCGGTGAGAGCGCGGCGATTATTTGACATTAGCGCTAAATCGAGTACTATTCGATAATTAAACGTGTACCGACGTTTCACGACAAGGAACTTCGGTTCTGCGTCTGTTACCCTCCCGGACGCAAGACGGACGCAAGACGGACGCTAGACGGACGCTAGACGAACGCAAGACGGACGCTAGACGAACGCAAGACGGACGCTAGACGAACGCAAGACGGACGCTAGACGAACGCAAGACGGACGCTAGACGAACGCAAGACGGACGCTAGACGGACGCTAGACGAACGCAAGACGGACGCAGACGCAGTGAGAGGTTATTTCTTAGCAGTACTGTAGGTTGATGCTATAATAATGTTACATTTCGGTTGCTCACATATCGAGAAAGATATGTCGCTCTGCCAAACTCCTTATGTTTCGTGGCAACGTAGTGAACGACGTCGGTAGCCGGTATTAAAAGCGTATTAGGGTAAAGCGCGAATCTATCCATGCTTCGATCGAAGTGGTGAGCTTGCGTAAAAAAAGCTTGCTTCAACTTTATTATTTTAATACGTCGTGTTGTTTCCCACTGATACGTAATGTTTATGTGCGTTTACTGACGTTGCTACTTTCTGCTTCATCTGCGTATTAAAATTCCGACACGCATAAATATACAAATAAATATGAAGTTAATCTCGATCGGTTCGAAATATTTCCGGAACCGATTCATGATTGAATGTCAAGTTAAATCACTTCACCCATGCGTTTTGATCGAAAACTTTCATTCCGCTTCCTTCATGTAAACAAAACAAGGGAGTAAAACGAATGGCAAGTTTTCCTTGATCTTATGTCAACAATCCCCTTTGCAATTCACAAACGAAAAAATGGTATACATATTCATAATATATGATTTCGTAGTCTTTGATCAATATTCCATTAGGCATTATATAAAAGGTGATACATTCTCTTTTCGACCGAATCGGTCAGTTCTATTTTAGACCAGAGGACAGCAAGAACCCGACTTAGGACTCGAGTTAGGATTCGAGTTAGGATTCGAGTAAAAATTAAATTCAACGCGCGTTTCAATTTCAATTACAAGAAGCAGGCAACCTTTAAGGTAATGTGAAATTTGTAAGCAAGACAGATATTAGGACAGTTATTAAGACAGATATTAGTATCTGAAAGTGTAATGGAAGTGTCGTATGAACTATAACGGGAATGGCGGCTTGAGCGATTTGACAAATTACAATATAATCATTGTCAGAGTGAGGTGTCATAGCCGACCTTTCAAGCAACGTCGAACCCTAACGGAAACGTATCATTTTACCGCATTTAATGACCCAAATATTAATGGCGGCCAGTGGGTTCGTTGGCAAATACGCACAGATACGGCAAAGATATAACGCGTTTATCAAGTATGATAAATTTGGACGCTTGTTTCGTCAGTGAATATCATGTTTTTAAACGTGCCTTTCTCCGGCATAGTTTTGAGGCAGAATGCCAATCTCTTAAGTTTGTTTGGCTCCCGTACGAATTGACAGTAGCGTGCCTTCTCCACCTTCCAACCCAGCTTCTTTCGTCTGATTCGACGAACAGTAGGATTGGAAACATTCACACCGCATTCTTCCATCAGTTTAGTTTTCAACTCTGCTGATGTTAATTCGTCGTTCTCTGTCATCTTATCGTTGATGTCAGGGGCGCAGGAAGCAGGGGGGCCGGGGGGGGGGGGGGGGGGGGGGGGGGGGGGGGGGGGGGGGGGGGGGGGGGGCAATATTATAAAAGGGGGGGCCGGAATAGCTTTCGGCCCCCCCCCAAAAAATAATTGAATTTGAAAGAAAAATTGCAGCAAAACAATTGAATTCGAAAGTAGAAGTTCGAAAACAACATCTTCCTATTAATGTTCTGTTAAACTGTCATAGAAGTAATTAAAAAAAGTAATCACAACCCGAGTGTTTTACTAAACTAAAGTACTAATATTTCTCTAGTTTTACGCAGCCCTACTCTAGTAGGCTTTCTTTTTTAACAAAGCAGAAGGGCGGAAATCGCGGAATCATTGAGGCTAAAATGTAGCCCCGGTTGAAAAAAACCGTCCAGAATGTCCATGTCGGAATCGCTGACCATTGCATTAATAGATGTTCTCATTGGTTCCCAGAGGCGGCGTGGCTCAAAAATAGGAGCTCACAGCAGGAGAGCAGGGTGTGTCATTGTTTGGGGCCTGCTTGGGCCCACCACAGTCCTAAATATGAAATTGTATAAACTTCTGAGCTAAAAAATCACCGCTCAGAATGCAGTTAATGCCATTTGCGGGAATCTAGATTTCAAACATTTTCGGGAGAGCATACCCCCTACGTAGGCGTGAGGCTTTCTAGGAGGGTCCGCTCGGATTAATATGACAGGTACAACGAAAATTTTGCTTTGGTCGGCCCCCCAAGTTTACAAAGCTTCCTACGCCCCTGGTTGATGTATTGCAATGTTGTTCGGTTAAAATTTGCTTTCTTCCACTTCGAGGCGCATCTAGTAAACTTCCACTTCGACGGAAACGAGACAGAAATAGGCTAACCCGATCTAGATGTGCTTAATCCTTCTTCTCGAAGAATATTTGTAATTTTTGTGACATCTATTCCAGAAGATTGCAGCGAAATAACGCGATTCCTTGCGTAAAGAGACAGCTTTCCCATTTTACAAACGACGTTGGCGAATGGCGAAGGCGAACAGTCTCTAGGTTCGACCTAACCTAGGTTTGACCTTAGGTTCGACTTAGGTTCGACTTAGGTTCAACCGCGGTTTTTGTTAGGTTATTTCTGAGCAGTACTGTAATTATCGAGAAACGATACGAATATGGCAATTGGTCATGACCTCCGGCATTCTTAAGCACCATGCATATTTGTCGATGAATGTGGTTACAAATATGGACCTCATTAAGACGTTACGGAAGAGCTGGAATTGGGGAAAGAGCATATCGACAATTATGCGGTCAGCGTGGACGAAACGTTACCATTATGATGGCTGTCTCTCCTACAAATGGTCTAGTTCATCATTTAGCACATGTGCTGGGGGGAATGAATGGGCCGCTTTTAATGATTTCTTGGCTGAAACTCGTGAAAACATCGACCCAGAAGACGAGGTAGTTTTTGTATACGATAACGCGCCAGCCCGGCCATAGAAATGCTGCCATTCCAGGAGAAAATACAGAACTTAAGCCACTGCCACCTTATAGCCCCATTTTTGAACATTGTAGAACAAGCAATCAGTACGATTAAAGTAACGATAAAAGCGGATCTTTCCCGTCCATCAGAACAGGCAAGTCTGAACAATCGAGAAGAAGCAGCGTATCCAGAATACCGCAGCGCGGTTAATTACCGGGGTAAAGAAATTTGATCATATTACATCCACTTTAAAGGATTTACACTGGTTACCAATTAAATTTCGAATCAATTTTAAAATTATTCTATTTGTATACAAGTCACTGCATGGTCTAGCTCCTGATTATCTATCCAGTCTTATCAAAGTACGCAGACCTATACGTGATCTTCGATCGTCGCACCATTCATTGTTATATATTCCTAAAACAAAGACTGTTACTTATGGTCAACGTGCTTATTCTTATGCTGCTGCGGAACTTTGGAACTCATTGCCTGAACATATTAAATCGTGTAAATCAGTTTCTGAATTCAAAATTACTCTTAAGACATATTTTTTTAGAGAAGCCTATAACTATTAATTAGAGATCCTCACATTTATTTTAGTATTTTATAATAAATTTGTATTTACTATTGTAATTAGTTTTATAGAATACTTTTGTAAGCGCATTGAGATTTTTAAATGCGCATTAAAAACGTATGTTATTATTATTATTATTATTAAGCAAGAAGACAAGGTATACCTCTTGGCGAATATCGTCAGAGGCTGCTGCTTAGGGCAAGTCAAAGAAATATGAATTCCGTGACACAACACAAATGCGCCCAGTGGTACACAGCAAAAATCAAGAAAAAAAAACTTATTTCAAGTATTTTTTTTCTTGAAATAAGAATTTTCTTAGTTGGGAGAATAGCGAGAAAAATTTTCTTAATAAGAAAATTTTCTTAACAAGAAAATTTTCTTAACAAGAAAATATTTCTTAAAATAAGAATATAATTTTCTTGTTTTGAGAAAAAGTCAAACTTATATCAAGAAAAATACGACTTGTTTTGAGATTATTTTTCTTGAAATAAGAAATTTCTTAATAAAACATTTTCTGATTAAGAAATTATTTCTTAAAACAAGAATACAATTTTCTTGTTTTGAGACAAGTCAAACTTATTTCAAGAAAAAAAGGACTTATTTTGAGATTATTTTTCTTGAAATAAGAAATTTCTTACTAAAACATTTTCTGACTAAGAAATTATTTCTTGAAACAAGAATACAATTTTCTTGTTTTGAGAAAAGTCAAACTTATTTCAAGAAAAAACGAGTTATTTTGAGATTATTTTTCTTGAAATAAGAAATTTCTTACTAAAACATTTTCTGATTAAGAAATTATTTCTTAAAACAAGAATACAATTTTCTTGTTTTAGAGAAAAGTCAAACTTATTTCAAGAAAAATACGACTTATTTTGATATTATTTTTCTTGAAATAAGAAATTTCTTAGTAGGAAAATTATCTTGTAATGCACAAATATCAATTTCTTGTTTTGATAAAATCAATTTAATTGAAATATAATATATAAGTCAAAATGAAATTTTCGTTGTTAATAATGATAGATCATTCATGCGACAATATAATTATAACGTTGCTAATACTCAACACACAAAAATTGAAGAATATGCAGATTAGAGAACTAGTGTAGTTTGATAGAAGAATAGATATGTCAAGTTCATATAAAAAATCTAATTGTTCAACACCAATAAGTAATAGGTAATACCAATAAGTATTACAACACCAATGCAATAAGTAATAAGTTCAACCTTCATACATAAACATGATTCCACTTTGTATTTCCTATCGGGCAATTAACAATGCATTGAATGGATTGGCAATGTCTTTAGGTGTACACTCGTCATTGAAAATTAAAACTTGCAAAGTGTTCATGCAAATTTCACTTTGTTTTGAATAATCAAAATCTAGGAAATAAAATGTAGCTAAAAATGCTACCACAGCTTGAGCAAAGTTTCCTATTGCTATCTTGGAAAGGATATGTTTCCCGATAATAAAGTAAGCACACTCTTTGTCGTAAACCAACACTGGAACATTGCCCACTTGCTTGTGACCCCAGGCATTTGGATCCTCATGGTCCTTAAAAAATAAACATTTGTTCAATTAAAGTATGCAAAACAAATATTTACATGTACGATTTCTCTATCTATGACATGCTTTCATGCTGCTAACAGTATTTATGAAATAAAATCAAACGTATAGAACTGTTTATTCGTCAACGAAATCAACTCAAATAACTAATATTTTGTCCAAGTGTCATTCAAAGGTTGGCCTTCTCGTTGGACTGTTTCGTGCTAGAACATTTCTACGGTCCAACAGTTCCTCTGTTCCTCTACGGTCCTCTCGTTCTCGAGTTATTCAAGATTGTGTAATATGACCAATGACGTCACTAGTTGCACCCACAATTATGACGAATCAGAAAATGAAGCATATCTTCAAAAATATTGAACAAAATTCCTTCAAACTTTGCACAAGTATACAGGTCGCTAAATTGAATAATCCACGTAAACTAAATCGTTGCCATGGTAACAGATTAGTTCCCAGACTCTCATAAACTTGTTTATATTCTGTCTTTTCTAAACCAATATTTAACTGTTGATCAGTGAGGTATATTTTCAATAGTATTGCCAGAAAAACAGAGCAACTTCGAGTCAAAATCTTTGTAGGGCATGGTGGAAAATAGAAAATTTTTGCTGCAGGATGAAAGGTCTGGGAAATAATATATATATTGCTATGGTAACAATAAAGTTGACGTGGGGATATTCAATTTAGTAACCTGTATACTTGTGTAAAGTTTCAAGCAATTTTGCTCAATATTTTTGAAAATATTCTTCATTTTCTGATTCATCATAATGATGGGTACAACTAGTGACGTCGTAGGTCATATTACACAATCTTCAATAACTCGAGAACGAGATAAGATATTAAAGAACTACAAACGCCATTCTTCATCGTTTGAGGAGTTCTCTCAAATAAATCAATAAAAAGACACCTCTATTTTCGTTTCATAAACACTTTAAATAAACATGGTGTATAACCGTAAACGTTTGATTTTATTTCATTTTAACATCGCCATGCCAAGCTTCAAAACTTTGATAACAGTATTTATGTTTACTTACTATTTGGTCAGGTGCATCAATTTTGAAACCGGATAAAGAGCACAAAATGTTGAATTGTAATTTAAAAATCAGATTACATGTGTATAAATGGCCTTTATTCAAAATGAGAACTGCCCAGTTTTGGAATATAAATAGAGAATACTCATGGTTGTGTGGAAACATGAAATTTATTCTGTGTGTTGAACAGGATATCTCACAAGCGATTAAAACAAACTGGTATATACTGTATATATATAAATAAAATAGTAAAATACAGTACCCCTATTTATATTAAAATACTCCTATTGCCCCTGAAAAAATCTCTATTTTTGTGGGGCAATAGGAGTATATTTATATAAAAAATAATTCAAATATGTACTGGTATCATGATACTTTGACACATGTGAGATTAGTTAAGTAAGGTAGTTATGAAACTTTAAGTTAGTAAAGTTGTAAAGGATTTGCTTTGCTGTGCAAGGTGTGTTAAGTTGTCAATACTCAGAGTAGACCAACAAGTGCTTGTGAGCACACGGCACAACTCGTTCAAGGTTTAAATATCACAATTAACATTCATTTCCCCGCCATCTGAGTTCTGGTGGCTAGAGCATTACAATGGTTCAACAGTTACAACTTTACATGTGAGAATATAATAAATAATCATGTGTGATTATCAAATTTATTGGAGGCAGACACCCCAAGGGTATATGGCCTCCCTGTAGTTCCTTTAATTTAAAACTAGTAAATTTATAGAGTATGTAATTATGCACAAGCATGAAGCTGTGCAATATCCATGGTTGCCTAATCTTAACTTGCATGTAATTGACCATGTATTAATGTACTCAAGTCCCAGGTATATCCATGGAAATTGGTTAAGAACATTATAAATGCACAAACACATACAGTATAACAGTATTAAAGCCAAATGACTCCAATTACTAAATATGCAATATACTTTATACCGGTATGTTTAAAGGAAGGAGGGTGGAGAGGAAGAGCCTTTTGTCAAATCAGTAAAGTTGAGAATCTCACGTCCATGCTTGATTATGTTCAGACATCTCACTTGTGATTGGCTATTATTTTAGTCAAAACATGTGAGGAACCGGTCATAATTTGTAGCCGTAGGGTGTGCTGTGTCAGGAATATTTATAGTAAACCCTGGGAATAATTTTTTTGAATCGCATCTAAACAAGCATAATTGGTGAACTCCTGGTTGATTTTGTGAGATCATGGGCACATCCCTTTGATGGTTTGCAACCAATTCCTTGAGTATCAGAAGACAAAGGTTTGGCGGCCATGTTGGTGCCACAAACAGAAGTTAAATATATTCTTAAGTTCCGCCAACATTGCCGCTGTGACATAATGTGCAAACCATCAATAATATATGAAATATGGAAATGCATATTATTATTTTGAAAGTTGCATATATGTCTGGTGCATTTCGAATCATGTGAGAGTTTTAAAATCCTGTTTCATGTATGAACAGAAATACTGTCTGTAAGAAGAAACTTTTAAACTCATCACCCGTACAAAGGAGGGCAAGTTCTTTTATGACCGAGAAATAAATAACCTCACACCTGTCCAATCACAAGCAAGGTTCAAATCTAAACCTAATCAAGCAAATAAAAACCTAGATATTACAAAAGGACAACTATACTTTAGTATTAAATTAGAATCTAATATACTTTTGCAAGACATAATTTAGAGATTTTGAAATAACTTACTTGTTTTTGTATTCTTTGGAGCATTTAATACCTTGTTGTTCATTCCAGAATAGATGATCAAACAATTGCCTGACACATTCCACAACAAATTATGTGCGCTCTTCTGCCTGAATCTGGACAATGGGACAAAGGTTTTTTAGGGCTTCATCAATAAATATCACTATCGGAAACGACAATTTATATAAGCTTTTATTAGAAATGAAGTGGAAATTGTTGTCATTATAAATTGTTATATTGAAGATTTGCATCACTGTTGCCACTTTTATTATGTCAGGTTGGAACAATTTTTAACCTAAGACAATTAAAACAAACATGGCATCATACCTTAAATACAATGTATATAGTTCCCAACAAATCAAGTACGCTAATACGGCATACTTTTTACATACTATTAAAAACAATCAACCAAGTGGGAACACAACTAGCTAGAGAAACAAACATAGTCATAGCTGTTGATGGGCTTTGCCAATATGAAATTCAAAAATTGCGCCCTTTCACTCGAAATAAACAACTATTAATAACGTCCTAAACAACACGTAAACAGCATTAGAGATGTAAAAGGTTGTCTGAGTGTCACATCTGTCGAAGAATCTCTGGCAATCCGTATAAAAACATAAGTGATATATGCAGAATAAACTATTGAGTATTGATTTGAGTACATAATGACATTTAATTGTGTTTGCATTGGCATATTTTTATATAAACAGTTAACTAGTTAAGCTTTATGAATGCTCTTACCGTATCCGAATTCTTCATCTACAGCCACAATCTTCGAAAGCAACGATTCTTTGGGGAATCCATTGGAAAATAAACTTTTAATCGCGAAATTTTAAACCCAACAACGAACTGCAACCACTGATCTATATATAGACTGGATAGAGCATGTATTGTCTGAAAATGAAGCTTCCGGTTGGTCGTGGCGGCCATATTGGAAGGTCCCACTTCGCTTATTATGTACTGTTGCGCAGTTAGAGTTTTCGTGTTTTAAAGCATTTTCTCCTTCGGGATCGGACAATTTTTTTTATTACGAGAAAGAGAGGACACGCGAAGCATTTTGAGAGAGAAATTGTAGTTGTTTGGCCCCAAATTCTTGGGAAAAACGAAATTTGCGAGCTCTCAGTTCGGTGATTACAACTTTGAACCTCGCTTTGAACTGATGAAGGCCGTTATCATTCAGAATTTACTCAGAATATGGAACACTGCTAGAGGACTAAAAGAATTCGGAAAATTTGATCAACTGAACAAGCTTTACTACGGACAACCGCTATGGTAAGTCTTGAAATATAGCTATTTCGATTTTTGTGTGAGTACCGTCGGTGAGTACTTGTGAGTTGTGACTAAAAAGTATATTTTAATATGATGTATTATAGGTAAAGCCCGAATTAGATAACCCCATCTGGTAGATTTTATGAATGCATGGACAACATATTTTAATCATAACTCCGAGTTTTCTTTGAGTAAAAATATATTGTTTATTAAACTCGGTGCATCTAAGAGTGTGCATCTATTATTATTATTATTATTATTATTTAAAGTATGCATATTTCTTAATTCGAAATCACAATGAAAAGTTCAGCTGAATACAAAAAAATTGCAATTGATAATCACTATTTGGTCTATTTTTGAGAGTGTTGATTGTACATGTTGGGGCGGTCAGAGACGTATTCTTGTAAATAATGTATTTGAGATAACCTGTATGTGCACCAGTTTTATTGATCTATTCGAGAAAATTGTTTGTAAACTTTTGAGTATATTTGGTGGTTCAAGAAACCGGTTTTAAAATCTTTAGCCATCTTCCTTCTCTTCAACCATCTTCCTTCTCTTCAACCATCTTCCTTCTCTTCAACCATCTTTCTTCTCTTCAACCATCTTTCTTCTCTTCAACCATCTTTCTTCAACCAGTGATAGTGAATGTATTCTATTCTGTAATCTTCATAAAGATTGCTGATGTTGGTAATAGTGACTGGCATTTTGATGGTCTCAGCGGTAGTCAGAGTCAGATACTCTAGGTTAGTGTAGTCTCGAGAAAGATTGTTGATGTTGGTGGTAGTGATGTTTCGACAGCCTGTGTAGTTAAACTGGACCAGTTTACTAAGTTTTTTCTTATTTTCTTTCCACAGAGATGCTGTGTGGCTTCCTTACCAAGGTGGTAAAGTCTGACTTTGCAGTAGCACTTGATGATTTGTTTGATGAGTCCATAAACATGGTTGTCATCAACTGCAGAGTCGAACATATGGTCATATAATTCATTGAACAATGATGATATGTCTGATAAACATAAGTTACAGAAGTCAAAGAAAAGATTAAATTCTTAAACTTTTTCATTTATATATACAGAATCAAACTACACAAGAAAAAATACACTCAAGAATTGTAAAAATATTTTTTAAATGAATGATTTATGATTTACAAAGTTTGAAAACTGTAAATAACACAGTTCAATTATATTCTGTATTAAGTTGTCATGTCACTTCACCTTTGAGTTCTTCCTTCATATATAGTTGTTTGATTTTCAACTACATGTACCTGTAACATACAAATATCACATTAAAATTTGCAAATACTCACAAACAATTTCTCATAAAAATTACAGAATATTCTTAAATGCCAACACAACAAGTTACACACACTGGACCTGGAGTATGTTAAAACCAACTGGCAAATTATTTTTATGATGCATGCTACAGCTAATTTTATGGAAGGCACCAAATATTAACTATTGCAAACTTATAGAGTAAAACATGCTCCTGTCACAGTCCCATGTACTGCTTGTCGAAATCTACGGCTACAACTACAAGCCAATCTATCTTTTGTACCTTTAATTGCACCTCTTTCGCTTTTGCAAATGATCTACCGATTGAAAACATTTCACAATTACAGTATTATCTCACACTTGTATTCTAACTTTCAGTTTATTCACGGCAGCGTTGTATTAAACCCTTTTCACGCTTTTGGATCTCTGGTCGCTCGGCCCGCTTCGAAATTTCGTCAAAATGTCAACTTATTTACTTACCATTCAGTTTTCCTTCACGTTTTTAGATCCTCCATAGTCCCATGTTGTGTCCTGTTGCTTGAAATACCAAAATTAATTTGCTTTGTTCGTTTATTTCGTGATTATATACGAAAATAACAACTTCTTAACAGTAAAATGTATTAGCTCGCTCCTCAAAGTGGGACCTTCCAATATGGCGTCGCTCACAAAAAAGGGCGTGACTTCACTATCCAGTCTATTTCTAGATCAGTGACTGCAACGATCAATCGTTAGTCTCCAGAACCATGTTGAGCCTGCCAACACCACTAACCCAGCGGTAACATGTTCGTCGTATATGGTTATATTACGAACCATTTCGACAAACGGTCGGAACTCCGAAAGCGAAATTAGGTGTACTGCCGAAATAGTGAAATAGTTAGACTTGCTTCAAGTCTGCCTCTTTGACTGTTTTGGGTTTGTTTAAAGACGGGTTTGTTTCGAGAAGACGGGTTTGTTTTGAGAGTAGTTTGGTTTCAAAGACGAGTTTGTTCCACTCTAACGAAGATCCTTCGCTAGAAACGTGATACTTACACCAACCTTTTTATACTAAAATATTTTATTTGTATTTCTACACTGCCTACGCAGCACAACACGTTTTATCACTTATTTAAAAGCATCTATGACTGGTAAGTGACTTTACGAATGTTCTATGGCAAATCCAGAAATGCTTAACTATATATATGGACCACCGTAATATACTGTATAAATATAAATAGTTTCAGTCGGCAAATATATTTCGCCAGTCGACAAAATAATGTATTTTTCCGTCGACAAGTAAGTGACTTTACGAATGTTCTATGGCAAATGCAGAAATCCTTAACGATATGGACCACCGTAATATACTGTATATTAATGTAAATGCAATGCGCATATAATAATTTCAGTCGGCAAATATATTTCTCCAGTCGACAAAATAATGTATTTTTTCAGTCAACAAATATATTTTCCAGTCGACAAATATATTTTTCAGTCGACAAATATATTTTGTCGGTCCACAAATATATTTTCGGAAACCTCGCAGCATAGGTTGTTGCGATTCATTGATATTTCGAAATCCCGAATAACGTCGTTTGCCTTTTGGAAAGTATCTACATATCCGTTTTGACTATCGATGACAAAATCAAATTTACTATCTATAGGATTTAGAGTTTGTCATCTATGAACGCACTTCTTTACGTGCGCGTATAAAGATAAGATTTACGAGCGTTTTGCGACTGTTTTACGACGAACATGTCACCGCTGG